>CM076580.1:74537991-74804047 GCA_034641835.2 Pinus albicaulis
CTGATACCAAATGTTGGGTAACCAACTCAAAAAGAGAAGAAAAGAGATATAAACGCCTTAGAAATGAGCCACTTCGAGGGGGCAACCTCCAATACATTACATAAATGAACAATTCTTGGATGATACAATTCACAAAACCTCCTTTCTATATATAGGAGTCCATGGGGCCATAACATAATCCTAGTGGGCCACAATGTAATCCTAGCCGACCTAACAATAATAATTTAAGGGCACAATAATAACAAAATGGGGGTTACAAGGGTACAATACTAACAATAAGGGGTTTACACTAACAATAATAAGGGGCTATACTAGTGATATAGGACTGCACAAATGATTAATAACTAATACACCCATTTCCTCTCTCCTTCTTGACTGACGATCTATAAATAGATCTCTCACCCAATACCTAAAAATATATCATCTGATTTTCACATTTGACCAACCATCTACAAATAGCATCCTGCAACTTATAGAATATGCTCACCATGTCTAAAAATAGACATACACCTAAAAATAGCTTGCGGGCCCCACTTAGTGAAGGTGCTTACTTTTCACTAAGCTCATCATCTTGTTGAATCTCAACACCACTGACGTCATTGCAGCAACAACATGGATACCCAATGTGGGTGAAAAATGGTTCAAAACTAAAGATTTGGATGCCCAGCTATATGAACCTTACCTTAAGGCACCTTATAAAGATAACATCAAAAATATCTTTCCTTTTGGTCAGTTGTTGAACAAGTTTTCCCACATGATGAAAATCATCATGAAATACTTCACTTGTGAGGGCAGATTCTCTAGGTTGTACAACTATCACATCAGGTTTCTCATGCATTTCACTAGGGTGAAATTGCTCAACCTTCCCTACAACTTGTATAGAATCATTGATAAGATGGCCTACATAGTGCAAAACAGAGAGTATGAGATTCAAATGAACAACCTCTTCCATCACTCATTAAAATCATTTTCCTTCACCACCTCAATCAACTAAACATTGCATGGGAGACTTTCATTGATATAGATGTCTTCACTACAACACCAAATAAGCTTGCTAGACCTATTCCACCACGAGCACCAATTCCTCACAAGAAAAATAGGCTATCTTGGAAGGCTAAATTGAAGAAAACCAAAGAGGAAAAAGAGGTCAAATAAGTCAAAACATACTAGAGAGGACCTAGGCAAGTGTTTACTCCACAGATTGTGGAAGGGGCCTTGCCTTCTACATCAGCAAAACAAGGAAATCAAAAGCAGTAAGAGGAAGTTGTTCAAGAGGAGGAAGACCTTCATGAGAAAGAAAGAGAGTTTGACTTGGTGTACCTTGATGTACAATATGATAATAGAGCCTCAAACTTGATCATCAAAGAGAAAGATGCCATAAATAGAGAGATACAAGACAATTTTCCAGAGAACAATTTGTCATCTCCTTCCTTGAACAAGAAAACGAGAACGTGAAAGACAAACACGTACTCTTGGAATTAGAGTTGTTGAAGTCCAAGAGGCAAGACACCAAAGGAAAAGTAGTGATAGCACCTGATGAGTCTGATCATGATGAGGCTCAAAACAGCAAGAAAAGACCAAAAACAAGAGGTCTTAAGAGAGCATTAGAGCAGGAGAAACATGCAGGTAGAACAACTCAGTTTTGAGGAAAGAATAACAAAAGAAATCAATGATCACAGAGAAGTGTGGCTTGACAGAGTGAACATCCACCTTGAGAAGCTCCTTCATAAGGCCAACAAGGATAATCAAATGCTCAGACACATGGCTGATAGATACAACACCAAAAACAAGATTTGCAACATCAGGATCATGCAATTGAAGGATAAACTCAAGCAAACCCTAATCACTCAAAAAGAGAAGGAAAAAATTGATTTACTTGCTGATGCCTCCTTGGTTGCTTGACACACTTATCCACTAGTTTTGAACATTTTTGGGAAAGTTTTGAATTTTTTGGGCATTTTTGTAAATTTTAACAGTCTTTTTGCACATTCAGCCTACAAAAAGCGCAGTGTGGGCCACACTGTGCTTTTTGTGGAGGCCTCCAAATGAGAAAAACTATGCAGATTTGGAAAGATAATGATGTCTACATCAACGTTTGACTATTGAAACTAAAAAAAAAAAGATTTTGATAGGTGGAAATGGTAAAAAACCTCTCAAAAAACACCTTTCTGCCTCTTTTTCAGCCTCTAGTTGCGCTTTTTAACCAGCCTTGGGAGATTGAATTTTTGAGGAGCTTCACTAAACCATTTTCAAATATTGAGCACATTTTGGAGAACTAGATTGGAAGAGCTTTCCAATGAGACATCTTGGGCCCAATTTGGACTTTAGGAAGTCACTCAAAAGTGGATTTGAAGTCCCACACTGCACCTTTTACCAGGCACACTGCGTTTTTTACAAGCACGTTGCGCTTTTTACAGTTGACTGATTTCTTCAGAATTTTCAAGTTTTCTCAGTTGATTGATGGATTCCAAGGAGATTTACTAATGTAATTGTAAAATGTAAATGTAACTAACATAGTTACCGATCAAATAGATAACTGAACTAGTACCTACTTTTTCGAGGTAGCCAAAAAAACACCCGGTTTTGAAAAGTGGTGATGTAGAATCACTTTTTTTTTTAGCATATTTTTGACACATTAATTTTATTTATTTATGAAGTATGAACATTTGTTTCAAAACGATAGTGATTTCATGCTAATTTTGAAAAGTGTTGATGCAACATCAAAAATTAATTTTTAGAGTGGTGATTTTCATGCTAATTTTGAAAAGTGTTGATGCAACATCAACCATTGTTTTTTAGAGTGGTGATTTTCATGTTGGTAATAAAACATAAAAATAAAATTAAAAAACATCGCAAAAAATAAAATATCTAAAAAATATATAAAAATAATAAAAAAACCAATAAAAAATAAAATTAAAATAAAAAATAACTTGTAAAAATAAAAAATTTAATCAAAAATTAATAAATAAATAAAAAAAACAAAACAAAAAAAATTCTAAAATTAAAAAAAAACACATAGTTTAAATAAAAAAATAAAAAATTTAAACAAAAAATTTAAAGAATATCAAAAACAATTTTTTTATAGTTATTAAAAAAAACCTCATAATTAAAGAAAAATTGATTAAAAAAAATTAAAATAGAATATTTAAAAATAATCAGAATTAAAAAATTAAAACTAAAATACAAAAATTAAAAATAATTAAAATAAAAAATAAAAAATTTAAAGAAAAAAAAGAAAAAAGAAAAGAAAAGAAAATTAAAATTAACATAAAAAATAAAAAAATAAAGATTAAAAAAAAAAACAAAAAATGAAAAAAACATTAAAAAAAACAAAACAAAAAAATCTAAATGTTTTTTTTTTTAAAACTATTTTTAAAAATTAAAAAAAAAATTATATATTTAAAAATAAAAGTAAAAAAAATTAAAATTAAAAATCAAAAAAATTATAAATTATAAATTATAAAAAACAAATATATATATATATATATATATATATATATATATATATATATATATATATATATATATATATATATATATATAAAATTAAATTATTTTTTTTTAAATTTTATTAAATTAAAAAAACAATCAAAATAAAAAATAAAAAATAAATTAAGAAAAACAAATATTAAATTTAATAAGTAAAAATAAAACAAAAATTAAAAAAATTAAAATTAAAAAATAAATTAAAAAATTAAAAAATTAAAAATAAAAATGAAATATTAAATTAATTTATTATTATTAAAATTTATTATATTAGAAAAACCAATAATACAAAAAAAATATATTTTTTATTAAAAAAAATGAATTTGGCCTCCGCCTAGGTGGTGGCGAGGGTAGCCGTTGGGCGCGCGGGGCAGCGAGGCAAGGCCAATTTCAATTTTTTTAAAAAATGAATTTAAAATTTTGTATTTTTTCATTTTTTTTTTAAATTCAATAAATTTTTGCTAATAGTTTTTATTTTTTTATTTATTTATTAAAATTTCATATATATATATATATATATATATTATTTTTTATTGTTTTTACCCTTAATTTTGTTTTTTTCGTTTAAATGTAATTTTTTTTAATTAAATAAAATTTAATATTTTAAATATTTTATTTAAATTCATTTTTAAAATATATATATTTTTAAATTAATTTGTTTTTTTTTTTAATTTAATATATATATATATATATATATATATATATATATATATATATATATATATATATATATATATATATATATATATATATATATATATATATATATATATATATATATATATATATATATATATATATATATATATATATATATATATATATATTTTTTTTTTTTTTCTTTTTCTTTTTTTTCTTTTTAAAATTTTAATTAATTTTAATTTTGCTTAAATTTTAATTCTAAAGTGTTTTTATTTATTTATAATTTTTTTTATTTTTACTTTAACAAAATTTAATATATATATTTTTAATTTAATACTTATATTTAAAATTTATTTGTTTTTTTTAATAAAAAAATTTTATTTTAATATTTTTGTTTTATTTTAATTTCCATTTTTCATTTTTAATTAATTATTATTATTATTATTATTATTTTTAATTTAAATCATGTTTTTTTTGTTTTTGTTTTTTATTTTTATTTTTAAGTTTTAATTTTAAATTTTTAAATTTATTAAAATTTACTATATTTTTTTAATTTTATTTTTAATTTTAATTTTATTTTTTTTAATTTAATAAATTTTTTCTTTTTCTTTTTAAATCTAATTTATATACGGGGAAAATTTTAAGGATGGACATTTATCTTAAAGTTTAAAAACTTGGCGAATCTTAGTAGTCCCCAATATGTAAATTTTAAAATTGTTGATGTTATTTTTGTAAACATATTTAGTTTTCTAATCTTTTTATATTAGTATATATAAATTTTTGGCGATTTTTAGGGTAGAATATTTTTATACTATAAAATTTGGGCGAATCAATTTTAAGAAAAATGGAAATTAGCGAACCTTTTTTTGGAAAAAGCATGGAAAATTATCCCACCAGCGAATATTAGCCCCTAAAATTTTCCATTTATATATTTTGAATTTATTTTAATTTTTCAAATTTATTTGTTTTTTTTTAAACTAAATTTTTTGTTTTGTTTGTTTTTACATTTCCAATTTTTAATATATTCTTAAAATTTTTATTTTAAAAATGTTTTATTTTTATTTTTTTTCTTAGATATTTTTTTTTTTAAATTTTTAACTTTCAAATTTTTTTACCTAAAAAAATATAAAGAATTTTGTTTTTGTTTTCAATTATTTTAAAATGTTTTTTTGATTTTTGATTTTTTTATTTTTTAATATAAATTTTTATTATTCTAAAATTCTTGTTTCAATACAATCCGTTTTTCGGGTATTATTTTGCATAAAAGAAAAAAGACGTTATTCCAACATTAACACTTTTCATTTTCAAGGTGTTTTTTTTCACACAAAATATTGATGATGTTATAGCGACATCAGTGGTTTTCGTTTTAAGGTTGTTTTTTGCACACAAAAATTTGACGATGTTATTCCACCATCAACACATTTTGTTTCGAGGGTGTTTTTTCAATCCTTTTTTCAAGAAAAAAGTTGGTTTTTAGCATAATTTAAAAAAATGTTGAAATTTGACCCTAAAAAAAAAATAGTGCATTTTGGAGGACATACTTTTCGGTTTTGGGTTGTTTTTTCATGTTTTTTGAATTTTTTGGGTTAGAATTCTCTTTTTGAGGTAATAGTTCCCGTTTGATCAGTTACTATGTTAACTATGTCATTAATAGTTACTAGAGGTAGATACACCATGTAAATATGTAATGTTGGGTCAAAGTGAATCTGTTTCATCAATGATAGGGATGAGTTTGTTGACCTCCTTAGTCATTAGGATTCTAGTTGAGCACTTTGGGGATCAGATCCACATGTCATGGATTCGATCCCTGAGAGTGGGAGAAGTAGTTTTTGGTCTATATATTTCATTTTCTTTGTCATTGCAAGGGTTGGATGTTGTGTAATTGATCTTTGAACACTGGTGTAATCTGAATTTTTGGCAGGAACTAATAGACAAAGTTGCAGCTATTTTGGTGGGATTCCTATGGTAATGTGTTTTAGCATTGTTTCCTCTTATGTTTGCAAATGTTTGAATGTATTATGATTTCCATATTCATGCCATATTTGAATGTAATAAGTCAGATAGACATAATTCATTAGATGATGCTCTATCTTGGAGGAATTATTACAATTTTGTCTCATTTTCTTCTAGTTGAAAATAATTCATGATTTCCATGCTCTTTTCTGAAACCCTAGAATTCTAAATCCACTCCATCAAGATACCTTAGTGTGTTAAAGTTCTTACCTACTTTGCCCCATCAGATCTCTGAAATTCTGATCCTTTTTTTCCCTGACCTAGTTCTTCCTTGACCTAATTCACCATCTAACACGCAAAATCAATCAATCAAACCCTACTGCTATTATACCTAGCCTAAAACCATTTGTATCCAATCATCTTGGCTGTGATCTCATGGAAAGAGCCCTCTCTTGCCTAGTAGGGCTAGCGACTTGGAAAAAGATTGGTCTGTGGTTACCTTTGTTCATCTCTTCCTCAACCTTGAAGATCCATTGGAGTGATAACAACTTGAAAAAGAATTTAGTTTCAGTTGCTATGTTGGAGGATCTTGGATATGATGTGGTTTTCAGTGAAGGAAAGGAGTTCCTTCATCACAAATACACAGGACAGGTAAATAAGATTGGGGTTCGTGTGAAGAACCTCTACAAACTTTATGTAGATGGTTGCACAACATTGAGCAGTAAAGAAGGGAAAGTGGTGAGCTGGGATAGAGGTGAATTATGATGCAAGAGATTGGGCCATCTACACCACAGTGCTTTGAGGATCATGCAACATATTTCTACAGGTCTTCCAAGGGGTACTCTTGTGTAGATAGGAACATGTAAGGGATGTACCATGGGGAAGTATACTAAAGCCACTTTTCATGAGAAGGAGAACCAAGCAGTGGAAATCCTTGAGAGAGTTCAATCAGACGTGTGTGGACCATTATTTACACCTTCCACAATAAAGCATGGGCATTATGTGATTTTTGTTGATGATTTTTCTAGAAAGTGTTGGATCTTCTTTCTGCAGAAGAAAGATCAGACGTTCTCCAAGTTTTGTGAGTTCAAAGCACAGGTAAAGAAAGAAACACGGAAAAAGGTGAAGGATTTAAGGAGCGATAATGGTGGTGAGTATATCTCTAATGAATTCAAGAAATTCTATGTGAAAGAAGGAATTCAAAGAGAATTGATTACACCTCATAACCCACACATAATGGGGTTGCAAAAAGAAAGAACATAACAATTGTGGGAGCAGCATGAGCTATGTTACATGATCAGGGCCTACCATTGCATCTATGGCCAGAGGCATGAAACAAAACAGTATTTGTGTAGAACTGTAGTCATCATCGGATACTTGGCATGAGTACACCAGAGGAGGATTTTTCAGGTAAGAAACCAGATGTTTCATATTTTAAAATTTTTGGCTCATCTGCCTAATGCCATGTGACCAAAGATGCCAGGAAGAAGCTAGAACCAACATTAGAGGTTGGGATATTTGTGGGGTACATTGATACTCCCCACAACTATAGGGTGTATTTGTCGGCTAACAGGATGACAATTGTCAAGAGAGATGTTAAATTTGATGAGGAGAAAACCATGTGATTGTCCCTTGAGAGGGAGCTTGAATTGCATGGATATGAGGAACTCTTAGTTCTGAAGGATGAACCTCAGGATGTGGAGCATCCACAAGCAGAGGATCATGGAGTGGCAGAAACCAGTCATGTAGAGCCATCCACCAGAAATGGTAGGAAGCGCACCAGAGAGGTTGAAAAATTTATGCTAGATGTGACAGAGCATGTAGGCACACCTACATCACAACGCAGGCAGAGAAGGTCCCTAGATAGGTATACTAGATACATGGCTCTTATGAGTGAGTGTATTGTGACAGAACCATCCTATTTTGAGGAAGCAATGCCGCAACCAACATGGGTTGATTCCATGGTTGAGCCTGTATGACTCCATTATCAGAAAAATGCATGGGAAGTGGTCCCAAGACTAGTGGGGAATTCAGTGGTTGGATCTAGGTTGATATACAAGGTGAAGAAAGCAACAGATGGGAGTGTGGAGAAATACAAGGCTAGATTTGTGGCCTGAGGATTCTCATAGGTAGAGGGGATTGACTATGAGGAGAATTTTGCATCAGTTGCAATTTACTCATTAATTAGATCCATCCTTGCACTCTCAGTGCAGATGGGGTGGTAGATACATCAGATGGATGTAAAGACAACCTTTCTAAATGGAGTTATTGAGGAAGAAATATACATTGAGCAGCCAGAGGTTTTGAGACCTTTGACAGGGAGTCAAATGTGTGCAGACTCAAGAGAGCACTGTATGGGCTGAAGCAAGCACTTCGTGCTTGGTACACCAAGATCAACAACTATTTCAATGGGTTGGGATTCACAAAGAGTAAAGCGGATTCGTACCTATATCATATTGTGGTTGATGGTAAGCTTTTGATTATTGTACTTTATGTTGATGATCTTATACTGATAGGTGATGAGCAACTCATAACTTCTTGCAAAGAGGATATTGCAAGAAATTTTGAGATGGACATCGGGCTCTTGCAATATTTCCTTGGCTTGGAAATATGGAAAAGGGATGGGGAGCTATTTGTATCTCAGGGAAAGTATGGCAAGGAGATTATGAGGAAGTTCCACATGGAGGGAAGAAAACCCATGAAGACTCCTCTTACATGAAACTGGAGGAAGAATTATGCTATTTCAGGTGAGGTAGTGGATGCTACTGTTTACAGGTAGCTTGTGGGTTCACTTATGTATTTGGTGAACACATGACCAAACATATGCTATGTAGTTAACAAACTTAGTCAAGCTATGGTTAAGCCTACCAAGCTCTTTTGGAAGGTGGGGAAGCATGTGTTGAGATATCTCAGGTGCACTACAGAGTATGGATTATGGTACAAATGGACAGAGGGAGTGAAACTTCAAGGCTTCACCGATGAAAATTGGGTAGGTAGTTCATCAGATAGGAATAGCACATCAGGGGGCATCTTCAACATATAATCAACAACAGTTTCTTGGTACATAAGGATGCAGAGATCAGTTGCACTAAGTTCAACTGAGGTAGAGTATATGGAAGCTAGTCAGGCTGCATGTGAGGCCATCTGGATGAGGAAGATACTTGTTGTTTTTTTTGGTCATCATATGGATTTGATGGTGATACAATATTGTGATAACCATAGTTGCATAAAACTCTTGGTTAATCTAGTATTCCATGACAGGTCCAAGAATATTGACATCCGGTACCACCATCTCAGAGATTGTGTTCAGAGGCGCATTATGTTGTTGTAGTACATTCCCACGGAGGATCAGGATGTAGATATCTTGAAGAAGGCGTGTACGAAGAGAAAATTTGATTACCATAGAGGCAGGATCAGGGTAGTTGATAATCCCTTTCTTGTTGAGAGGGAGCGTTGAAATTCAACAAGAAAATTCACCACACACTAGTGTGGGATTCCAGGTCACACATGAGTGAGGAATTCAGTGACACATTAGTGCTAATGTGGGCAACCAATTTTTAAATAAATTTGAAAATAAATTGTAATCTTATCCCATACCATCTTGTAATAGTTAACTAAGTATGATAGACTTAATTAGCTCAAGAATTTCGATTTGAGGGTCAAAGAGTAGGCATGTAGAGTGATTTTATTATTTACAGGGTCCAGTTGTAGTTGTAGCACTAGTGTGGTGTGAGTGCAATCAGTTAACTCAAATTGTCAAACCAGGAGGTAACTCCTCAAATCTGCAATGTATATTAGCTGAAGAATGTACATGCTTATATAGATGGGAAGTGAGGCTATTGGGATTCAGCTCCCAATGACTCTTGGCCTTCCTAATCCCCTAATAATAAATAATATACAAAAATAAATGTGCACACCCATCCATAGGATTAGGTGTCAACATTCCCCCCTTTAATCCGAAGGGATGTTGGTGAGTCCAAGCATTGATCTGAACTTTTCAAACTTCTCTCTTCCAAGTGCTTTGGTGAAGATGTCAGCAGTTTGCTCATTTGTGGAACAATGATGTAGATGGATGGTCTTGGCCTGAACATGATGTCGAATGAGATGGTACTTTGTATTGATGTGCCTTGTTCGATCATGGAACTTTGGGTTCTTGGCCAACTTTATTGCAGAAGTGTTGTCGATCATGAGTGGAGTGGAATACATCTGTTTCATCTGCAAATCTTCCAGGATTTTCCGGAGCCACACAATTTCCTTTGTTGCTTCAGCTGCTGCCACATATTCTGCCTCGGTCGTGGAATCTGCTGGAACTGACTGTTTGCGTGATCTCCATGAGACAGCTCCCGATCCAAGACTCATGGTGTAACCTGTAGTAGACACCCCTGTTTCTTTGTCGCCGTCAAAGTCTGAATCAGAGTATCCGGTCAAGATGAAGTCGCCTACCTGTGTATATTTGAGTCCAAAGTCTTGAGTCCCCTTCAAGTACCTTAGTACTCTTTTTGCAGCAGACCAATGTCCTTCACAAGGTTTCTGCATGAACCTTGAGAGTATTCCAACAGCAAATGAGATGTCAGGTCTGGTGGTGGTCAGATAGATAAGACTTCCTACAAGCTGTCTATACTTAGTTGCATCCTCAAATTCCTTCCCTTCAACTGATGTGAGCTTCAAGTTTTGTTCCATTGGAGTGCCTAAGGGCTTACAATCATCCATGCCAAATTTGTTCAAGAGATCTCCAATGTACTTCTTCTGAGAAAGAAAGATGAATTTAGGATGTTGAATTACTTCAATACCCAAATAGTAATGGACATGACCCAAATCAGTCATTTCAAAACCTTTCTTCAACTCTTTCTTCATGGATGCAATATAGCTCTCATTGTTTCCTGTTATCAAAAGATCATCTACATATACCAAAAGATATACAACTGTTTTTCCAACTTTCTTAACAAACAAAGTTGCATCATCAAGATCAAAATGTTTGAAGTCAAGTTTCAGAAGATGCTCGGTTAACTTCTCATACCAGGCTCGTGGTGCTTGCTTGAGGCCATACAAGGATTTCACAAGTTTGCAAACTTTGTGTTCTTGACCCTTTATCACAAATCCTTCTGGCTGGGACATAAAAACTTTCTCCTTCAGATCTCCATTCAAGAATGCTGTTTTTACATCCATCTGATGAACTTTCCATCCATTCTAAGCTGCTAAGGCAAAGAGAGTCCGGATGGTGGTCCATTTTGCTGTGGGAGCAAACGTTTCTTCATAATCAATTCCTTCCTTCTGTGCGAATCCTTTTGCCACAAGCCTGGCCTTGTGCTTGTCAAGTGAGCCGTCTGCTTTGTACTTGTTCTTGTAGACCCACCTACAGCCAATTGGTTTCGCTTTCCCAAAGGCGTGATCAACCAGCTCTAAGTGCCACTTTATCATATCATACTCTCTTCTCCGACGCTTTCTTTCCATTCATCATGAGAAGCGGCTTTTGAAGGAAGTCGTTCATGATCTCTCAAGACAACCTTCAACTCACAGAAGCGTCACGGACACCCTAAAGACAAGGGAATCGACCATCTACATCACCTTCGATTTCTTTGAGTGGAACTTTCTGCTTCCGTTTTTCCAACCTCATCCAGACACTGAACATCCTCCAAACTGTCTTTGTCACTCATTTGGGACCTTCTGAGATGGCCCTGGCTGGTCACTTGACTGAGTTGGGATTGATTCAAGATTCAATCTCCCAATTCTGTCAATCACATCATCCAATCTGTCATCCGTGGTGGTTTCTTCATGTGGGGGAGAGTGTGGTTCAGGAAATGATTCCACAGTTTGATTCAATATCGGAATCCCCCCTTCAAGGTGTGGAATCACATTATCAAATTCTTTGAAAGACTTTGCATGTGTGAATCTCTCCAGGCGATCAAGTTGCCGCTCAACAACCTTGTCACTCTTGGATGATTCAAGAAATATGACATCTCTTGCTATCACAAACTTATTTACTTCATCATAGAGTTGGTATGCTTTGGAGGTATTTGAGTACCCCAAGAAGATACATTTGAGACTTCTTGCACCGATTTTGTTTCTTTGTTCCTTAGGTATCAAGGCACAACAGGTGGAACCAATAACCCGAAAATGCTTTATCGAAGGAATGTGGCCATACCACATTTCATAGGGAGCCTTGTTTTTCAAAGCATGAGATGGACACCTATTCTTTATATAGACAGCACATAGAACTGCATCAGCCCAAAACACCAATTTTACATTCTTGAAAAATAACATGGACCGGACCATATTTAAGATGGTTCTGTTCATTCTTTCAACAGCACCGCTCGTTGTGGATTATATGGTACGCGGTTTGATGTTTGATTCCATGTTGACGAAGATAATTTTTCAAATTCGCTTTGAAGTGTATTCTTTTCCATTATCGCGACGAGAATAATATGTGTTTGTGCATCATTTCAATCCATACATTAGAAAATTCTTTTGAAAGTTTGAAGCATCGACTTATTCTTCTTTCAAAATAGTAACCAACACATCCCCCGTGTAGTCATCAATAAATGTCATCATGTATTTGTTTCCATTTCATAAGCAAAGGGGCATAGGGCCACATAAACCAATGAACAAGTTCAAGTTTCCTTGGCAGCCTTTGAGTGTGGAATCATGAAATGGTTGTTTGCTATGCTTTCCTAGAATACATGCATCACATTCCTTAGGTTGTCTAGGAATTGTAGGCAGGCCATCAACACCATTTTTCTTCAACAAACGAAGGCTGTCATAATTTAAGTGTCCAAATGTAGCATGCCATAAAAGACTTGATGGAAATGTACCTTCATCATGATATGAACTGAAAGCAAAGTTTTGAGCATGAGCAGATGAACCTTTCAGCTTCAAGAGTCTCCCTTCTTCTATTCCCTCCATGACAAGTGAGTGATCTGATGCTGATCTGACCTCTGCCTTGCCATCAAACAAGTGAACCGAGTGTCCTTGCTGCCGGATTTCGATCAGGGACAGCAAGTTTCTCCTCAACTCAGGGAGGTATAGAACCTCATGTAGAATATGATCTGGAAGACCAGGCAACTTAAACCTGACTGTGCCAAGCCCTGATGGCTTGAGTTTGGATTTATTTGCGAAATATACTGCTCCATCAACTTTGTCAGTAAATTCTTCAAAAAAAATCTTTTCTAAATGTCACGTGACATGTTGCTCCTGAATCTAGCAACCAATCATCTCTCCATGAAGTAAATGAAACATCAAACAAGTCTTCAGTTACTCCATTGTTACAATGTGCTAGAACATAATGAGCTTTGATTCAGGGGCTTTACCTTGTGTCTTGGTTGGCTGGTTTTACCTTTGTCTTGATTTGTGTGCTGCTCAATTTTGTTCCATGGTGTTCTGCATTTGGGTGCATCATGTCCATCTCTATTGCAGCCTGTGCAATGAAGATGGGATTTGTCAGCTTGTCTGCCCCCCCTTTCTGTGAAGTTCCTTCTTCCTCTTCCTCTTCTGCCACCTCTTCCTCTCAATGAATCTGGAGCATGATTCTTTTCTCTATGTGCCAAATATGCAGCCTCTTCGGAAGATGAAGGGACTGTCATCTTCCCAAAAGCTTTCTCTCTTTCTGCAAACTTCTGCTCAAGTTTATCAAAGGTGATTTGTTCAAGGTTTCCACTTGCTTGCAAAGACTCAAGATAATGTGAGTAAGTCGGATGTAATGCCTTAACATATGCTATGAGAGGTATGTCCATTTTTACACCAGTGTTTTGAATGTCATGCATTATAGATCTTATTTCTGAAGCTAAAGCAAGGGGATCATCATTCTTCATTTCAAGACTGAACAACTTAACCATTAATTGAACATTTTCTAATTCTGAGTGTGAGTCATAGAGTTCTTTTAGTTTCTTCAAGGCTTCAAAGGCATTTGAGAATGAGGAAATATGGCGACTCACCTCTTCACCATCAAGTCAGCAACTGCGCATAGGCCTTGGTATGGGGGCTTGTTTTCCCGTATGGTGTTTTCCTTGTCCAAGGGCTTCTCGTGGATTTTCTCGTTGTCCTTCGCGCATTCCCTTCCACAAACTTCATTAAAAATCAAAGATGTGTTAATCTTCAGACCATTCATGTCTTCTTTCCCGAGAGAACTATCCCAACAATAGAGATGAGAGAATGCATTAGACTGCTGGAAAAAATCTTCTGAAGAGGAAACAAATTCTGCTATAAAAACTTCGAACTCTTGAAATATTTCAAATCACGGGGCAAAAACTCTTGCTGGAAAAAATTTTCTGAGTTAAAAAAACTTTCTGGAAACTAAATCTGCTCAGAAAACTTTTGCTGAAGACTGAATTTGAAAAAAAAAAACTCTATGCTATAGACTGATTCTGCAAAAAAAATGTATTTTTTGTTTTTGGAAAATGTATGTAAAAGATGTGGAGGGGTGTTATTAAAAAAGGGCTAAATGATATGAATGGAGGCTGGGAATGTTATGAATGGATGTATTATGAATATGAATGGGGAAAGCTATTGAAATGGGGCGGTATTGACTATTCAAAAATGGTGGGCGGTATTGACTATTCACATTATATAAGGCGTTGTATATAAAATGCAATGCCGCTGTAGTGAAGGCGTTGTATATAAAATGTAAGGTGGAGGCGTTTTAAATAAAATGTGAATGGCAAACAAGTGTGGTATTACAGTGAGGGGGCGTGACAAATATTAACAAACACAGCCATGGGATATAAAAACGACAGAGAGTAAATCATATTGTATATAACCAAAGGCGTTGTATATATGACAATAATGTAATGCAATGACAGCGTTTTAATATCACGTAATGGAAATATATAACAGTTGTGACAGCGCAAGCTGAGAGGGGCGGATAAGGGAGGGCCAGAGGCCTAGCAGCTGGGAAGTAAGCCTATAGCCAAGGAGGCTGTGGTCAGAGCTGCAGTGAAGCCGTGAGGTTGCAGGGAGACTAGGAAGGCAAGAGCAGCGTAGATTGTAGTGGGAGAGGTAAACTGGTCGAGTTATAGCGGAGCTTGGGCCGGAGTGCCAGTGCAATGCATACACGACATCAATGCCATTGTAATAACAATGGCTGCATGCGTAGGAGAGGGCGTTGTTTGGAGAGCGCGTTGCAGAGATGAGGGAGAGGGCGCGCTGCCTGTTGCAGAGGGTAGGCGCAGGTAGATTAGGAGAAGACTGTGAAAATGGGTGCGAAAATGGGTCTGAAGAAGGGGAGCACAGGTTTGGGAAGAGCGTGGATCTGTGTTCAAGAGCTTCAGGTATGAAAGTGTAGAATGGAGGAAGAGTGAGGGAGAGGGCTAGAGAGAGAGGTGGTTAGAGGGAGGGCGTAGGGAGGAGGGAATGGCGGAGGCCCAAAGGGTATTTAAAAAAAAATTTAGTCTCTGGGATCTGGGAAAGATCAGCCAGGTGATCGGCTGGATCGGGTAGAGTCGTACTCTATGTGACATCGACAGCTCCGCAAATGTCAAGCAGCATTTATGCATTTAGGAAAAAAGGTGGTGAAATCGCCAGCAAACTAGACAGCCAGAAACAATTAATAAACTTGACTGAGCAAAGGGTAGGAGTTACACCGTTTAACTGTAAAATGCCTGTGGAGTCGCCACTGACAATATGTCAAACCGTGAGGTATCCCTCAAATCTCGCAATGTGGCAGTTGCTCGGCACTGCAGAATAATGGTATGAGGCTGGGATTCAGCTCCCAATGACTCTTGGCCTTCCTAATCTCCTAATAATAAATAATACTGAAGAATGTACATGCTTATATAGATGGGAAGTGAGGCTATTGGGATTCAGCTCCCAATGACTCTTGGCCTTCCTAATCTCCTAATAATAAATAATATACAAAAATAAATGTGCACACCCATCCATAGGATTAGGTGTCAACACAAATTAATTGAGTTAAAATCGGTTTAACTAGTTCTAACTAATTGATGAGCTAGTGGAAGATAAAGTGAATTAAAATAGATTTAATTCACAAGTAGTGATCTACCAAGTAACTGATGATTCACTATTAATAGCTGCATGCATGTCAATTCTGATGACGACCCAATTGAGACAAAGGTTAAAGGAAAGTAAGCTATCAATTGTATTATTAAAAAATTTCTCGAGCACAATTATAAAGCTATAAGATTCCCATGATGAATTGCACAGTCAAGGAAAGTTGGAATTCCTATTTAATAGGAATTATTTTTCCTAGGGATTGCATGAGCAAGGCATACTGAAGGTGGGCAGGAAATTGTCTATGTATCGGTCCAATTTTTCCTAGATCAGTGTGAGACTATTGGTAGAGTGTATGAGGTTGTGGTGAGCACACATGCATTGTATTATTTCATGATTCCTTGGTTGATTGTACAATAAATATGGAGGGGTTTTGAGTAGTTTATTTCCCTAGGAAAATCTTGTGTTGTGCGATTGATTTACTTCTTTCTCTTACTTGCATGTGATTGAACGATTGTGATTTATATTCCGCAAATATTGTAGAAGGATTTAGTATCTTATTTTAGTACATTGCATGATCAAATTGAATCCATTGGTGTAATTTCTACACTTCTAACCTAGACCCACACTAAATGTGATGTGATTAATTAATTCATTTGAATATTTTAATTGATTTTATTGTTTTTCTTTTTAATAAAGTATTCAAATATGCATGATAACCAACCAGTGTGATAACTCAATTTCAACTGATGAAGCTAACATGAAATGTAAATATTTCACTTCGATGAATCTTATCTATGAAAGAGAATGCTTCATTCACTTTTCAATGATGAAAAATCCTATATTCTACAAATTTCTTTTAATTCAAACCAAGATTATTCCAAAATCACTCTTTCAAAATAAAAAAACAAGCTCATTATAATGCAAGAATCGATTAATATGGGAAAAATATCACAAATCCTCTAATGCACTAATTTTCAGAACAAAAAAACTAATGCAAATTAAGTCAAGCAAATATTTCATTTTATGTTTAAAAGAATCATACAAAACAAATTAGGGCTATCTTTCAATGAGAAGAATTGATTTTCAAATAATGAAATAATTTTTTAGGACATGCAAGAATGGATGTTTTGATCAATTCAATTGAAAGAATCACAAACAATTTAAGAAGCCAAAGACTCTTTTTAATAGATCAACAAACCAAGCACACACCAAAAACCCTATAATGTAAAGATAAGTGATTTCTCAAGAATACAATCAAACTCACTTATGTAAACCTAATGCTGAATTTTCTTAGGTGAACACAGACCAAAAAAATCATAACAAACAAAAAATTGCAAACCCAAAGGGATAAAACCTAGTTGTTTGGAATTTTCAAAGGTTGTCACACTTACATAGTTGACACTAGTGCGGTGTTGCTCTATGTGTAAAAGAAAACGAGGAAGGTTTTTCTCTTCTGGTGAAGGAAAAGTGTGACACACAGATTCATAAAGAAAAAATAAAAAACGACTTCAAAGGTCTAAAAAAAATGGATTTTAAGAATCATAACAAAATCCTAAATATATTGGAACGCAATAGTAGGAAAAGGAATCCACTTAAGAAATTACTCATTCCCCAGTATGGTTGCCAAAGTGTTATGTGGAAAAATATCATTCTGTAGACAAAACAGATCTCCCTAGGCTTGGAAACCAAGCCTAGCAACAATCAAACAAATAAATGAAACCATTCCCTAATTTTTAGTTGAATCACATATATGAAGAAAATAGAAAAGCTCATACCTCCTTGCAAAATTCTCGTTGATGACCCTCGCTACTTTCCTTTGTAGCTTTCAACCTTTTTCCTTTGATGCTCTAAGAGAAAACGTACAAAGACATAACCAAACAAGATATAATAGCATAAAAATATAATAAATATTCAATCATAAACTATGTAAGAGATCAAGGAACCTTAAAATAAACATTGAAACCAATGCATATGGGAAGAAACAAGTATTTATATTAATGATATTAAGACCAACTTCATCTAGGCCCAAAATCAACTTCCATAAAGTACTACTAAGCTAACTGGGGGCATGCTGATCCAAGTGCATCTTCCCATAAATGATATATTGAAAAGTGCAGGAGTTCTATGGATGCTGAATATTCCCATGGATACAAATAATGCCCTACAATTTTTTAGAGTCCAATGGCTCTCAATGCACCACCTCTGGGTTTCAATATATCCCTCTGGAGGACCTTAACCCCAGTTAATTTTCCCATACCTATAGATGGAACCAACCGTCAAATTCACACAATATACAATGCTATAAATTTCACCATTAGGTACATTTAATCATTATTGGATCTAAGTGAATCAAGATTGAGAGAAATAGGAAAATTAACACTTCATATAAGACTTCTCTTCCAAAAAATTGTGGCCTTCTTCAGGTAATGGTGTTACCTACCTAGGTAGGAATGGTTAATAGATGATCCTATTATGTGTTATCAACCCCAAAGGACAAGTGACATGTCCTTGGTCCATGCTTCAATTGATAGGTGCCATGTGAGTAATGATGGAATGAAGGAAGAAGGACTTCATGGCCAAGTGCTATGGTCAAAGGGACAAATTATGATGGAGTACCTCCTCCTGGGTGTATAGATGGGATGATGAAGCAATCATGGATGCATGTGTCACCTCAGCCTTTGCTTTTCCACCTCTCTTATTCCTTTTACTTTTTCTTGATTTTTATTTGTATTACTGATCATAGCTCAAAGGGTTATAACTTGATTTTTATGATGCAAAAAAAATATTACACCCTTAAGAATGGGGTTGTTCATCGCCCATATGGGGTTGGGACATGCAATGATTCATTTTCTTCTATGATATAGGGAAACACTGGCCCAGGAACTAGGTTATGGCCATATGAGTGAGGTTTAGCTCATGCATGTCTTTTTCCCACGTGCTAATTTGCAAGTCCTTACCATACTTTTCATTTTGATTTTTCTTTTTTTTTTCTTGTGGTTTTTATATTCTATTTCTATTTATTTTAGTTGCATTAGTCTCCTAGGGTACATTTCTAGGCCATACCTAGCTATGAGGATGTGTGCGTGCTAATTCCCAGTGAATCAGTGACCAGTTGAATCCGAAAAATGGAGGTGTAATAGGGGCTTGTAAGCTAATATTGAAAGTGGTAAGTACAGAAAAGGGAGATATGGGGATGCATTGAATCAATCATGGACTCCCAAGTAATTCCCCTCGTATACTGATTGGTCCATTAGGGGAGGTCCCATTGGAATAGGATTAAAAAATAAACCCCCATTTAAGGTGAGGCAACCATATTATAGCCAAGATCCTTATTTATTCCAAGTTACCCCATAATCCATGTAAAAATGCGCAAGTAGAAACAATCTAAAGCACTCGATTCAATAATGAATAAAGTACCTTTCGATTTGAAGCCTAACTTCCAATATGTTCTCTTGGAAAATGGGGTAGGAAACATATGACTGATTCAGGAAGTAGAGATGTGAATGGCACATCATCATCAGTTACTGGTGGCTCTAAGGGTCTGTTGGCTGCCGACTAGAAGAGATGAATATGATAAAAAATTCTCCTAGGGGTCACCCACTTTTGTGGGTAATATTCCCTTAAAGATATTCCTAGTTAACCTAAGCCAGTAAGGGAACAATGTCTAAAAGAAACTGGGAGAAAAATAAAATACCCACTTACCATACAATTCATTAGAGATCTCTTACTAGACAAATTTTGCAAAAAATATATAAACCCTGGTAACCCTATCATCTATGTGCATATTAATGGGGTTTTTATATTGAATACTTTGATTGATGTTAGGGTAGAAATTAACATCATGACTATACAAATAATGAAAAAAATAGCAGTGAAAAATATTTTCCCAACTCTTACTACTCTTGAGCTAGCCCATAGATATAAAACCAAACAAGGAGGAGTATTGGATGATGTGATTGTCTCCATGGACTCATGGGAATACCTATTACCTTGCAGAATTTTTTGTCTTATAAACATAGATTCCATCAAGAGGACACCCGATAAGCTTATAAATACCTTGGATTTCCACTACAAATGCCTTTATAGGATGTAGATATGGTAATATGTTCATTTCCCATTGGGGTTTAGTGAAAGAAGTAACACAATATCTACCTGAAAAGTCTCTCATGGAGGTGGAGAACACCACATGGCTATATGACTCAACCACTGACAAGGAAACATTCAACTTGTTTACATGATAGACCAAGTAAGAAATTTCAAGGAACGTATAACTGAAAATCAACTTAGTGATTTCAGTTGTAATTTTGATATTTTTCATTTTTTTAATATATTTACTACTCTCGTAGAACATATTTTTAAAACCTATGTACAAGAGATTAATGACTTAACAATTTTGTCTTAATTTTGTGGTACAATAGTAGCCAACAAGTGGGAAATTGAGTGATATAGTACTACTGCTAAGATTAGCCTAGGTGAATTTTTGTATATTAATAATCAAGTCACTAACTCCCAACAAAAAAATGTTGTCCAGGTTTTAAAAAAATCACAATCCTTCACTTAGGACTACCATGATATGAAAGGAATCTATCCTGAAACTTATTTATACCACATCTATACTTAGGCTGACTCCAGAACTATTAAGCAAACCCATAGACATGTGAACCTAATACTTATAGAGGTAGTTAAAGAGAAACTACAAAAACTTATTAATGCTAATTTTATTTACCCAATTCCTGATAATAGATGGGTTTCACCTTTAGTGGTAGTACCTAAAAATAACATGAAATGGAAAATCCATCTAGACTTTCGAGAACTGAATAAAGACACCATGAAGGAATACTTCCCTCTCCCCTTCATCGATCAGTTCTTAGACACCCTAGCCAGAAAGAAATATTTTTCATTCGTAATGATGGGTATAATCACATTCAAATTGTATCACAAGACCAAGAGAAACCACATTTACATGCCCACAGGGGGATTTTTCCTACCATGTGTTTCCTCTTTCTTTGTGTAATTCCCATGCCACCTTCTAAAAGGTTGTATTAGGTATTTTATTAGACCTTATCCATGGATTTGTGGACATTTACGTGGATGAATTTACTACCTATGATAAATATTTGATGAATAATTCAAAAATATTGAAAAATTCTTGGTTATATGCCAAGAAAAAAACCCGTCTTTTAGCCATGAAAAATGGCACATGTTGCTAACTAGGGGAGTAGTGCTTGGACATATTATTTTCGCTATAGGTATTGAAGTAGATCCTACTAAAATAGAAGTGCTACTAAAATTACCATAAATTAAGGCTCAAATATAGGTAAGGAGTTGTCTTCATCTTGATGGGTACTATAGAATATTTATCAAAAAATATACAACAATTGTTGCAATATTACTTAAATTGTTATCCAAATATGTTGATTTTCTTTGGGATGATCACGATTAGTGTGTTTTTTAAGATTTAAAAGAAACTTTCTATTGCACCTATAGTAAGGGGACATAATTGGTCTCTTCCCTTTCATATTTTCGTAGATTCCTTAAACACCTATTTGGGGGATGCCCTTGTGAAGAAAGAAATCTAGTGTTATTATGTCATCTATTATACTAGTAGAAATCTTATGCCTACTAAGCTAAACTATACTATAACAGAGAAAGAATTCTTAGCAGTTGTACATTCTATAAATAATTTTAGGCATTATATTACGGGCTACGAATTATTCATTCACATTTACCATGTTTCCATAAGATATTTGATGAATAAACCAATCAACAATGACATATTACGAGACAACTTTTGTTACTGCAAGAATTCAATGTCACCATTGTGAATCGACATGGTAAGGAAAATGTATTTGTTGAATTTATTTTTGTGTTACAAAATGAATGTGATTTAAATTTTCTTGTAGATGTTAGTTTTCCAAATGAACAACTATTTGTTGTATCTACTCACTCACCATGGTTTGCAGATGTGGCCAATTTTTTAGCCATAGGAAAGCTACCATATCATTTGTCATTGTGAGAGAAACGAAGGATCATAAGAGCACGTGTTGCTTACTCATGGATTTTGTTGGGAGAAAAAAATTCATATTGTTGGAAATATTGTCATTGATGGCAAAGGAATTGGAAAAGGTCAGCAGAGAAGAACAGAAGAAGAACAAAAGGAGTAGCGACAGAATGGGAGAAAAGAATACAAAGGCGCAGCAGAATTTTGGTGAACAACAACACGCATTCAAGAAGGATGGGAAAAATGCAAGGATGAATGAATTGTCATTATGGTAATGGGCAGCGCCGTTTTACAGTGGAATGAAGACATTCGTAGTTCCAGACTACGAAGGAGCAAATTTTATTTAAAAACAGTCATTTCGGGAGTTTAAGCCCTCAAAAACCAATTATGAAGGAAATTGATCAAAACAGTGGAGGTCCTTTATGTTTCTAAAAAGGAAAGGACAAGTGGTTCCCATCACTTTAGCGCAAATCGCAAAATTGCAAGTTTGAAGTTTAAGTGTCTGGTTGATGTGGATATTTGCGATGTGCGATCGTCGCGCCATCGCACCATCGCAACATCGCAATGTCGCAAAATCACCCTCCACCCAAACTAGAGTTTGTTGATTGTTGCGATATCGCATATTTGTTATCTCCGCCATCGCAAGTTCCGTTGTTTGCGATGTGCGATCATCGCGCCATCGCACGATCGCAATATTGCACATTCAAGTGTTCCGCCACATGATTGATTGCCAATTTGCGATGCAATCCCATCGCAGATCGCAAATGTTAAATTTGCGCACTTTTGTTTGATCATGCCATTGCATATCTCACATTGCAAATGACCGACTATGATGTGTGCCCGGGGTCAAAGAATGAAATCCAGTTTGAAGTCCGGGTTAAAAGTTTATTGAAATTTGATTAAAAGTAATGTTACAGGGGCAGTGTAAAGTTTTAAATGACTGGAGGGGGTGCCCCCGCAGTTGACCAGGAAATCAAGCACTGACCATAAATCAACGGTGGAGAATTCTACGGGGGGCACTGCATGCCAAGTCAGCATCAACCGTTTGGTGCCTCCGCAGGGACCCACAGAGGAGTTATAGTTATAACATTTGAACATTTTGTTATGAAGTGTGAAGGAAGCCCCCGAATTGAAATAATATTATTTGGCGGAGATAAAAGACTACCTTTGGGACAATTCATGCTTGGAAGAACGAAGGTTGGGGTTTTCAATTTAATTCGGCTCAAGTTTTGATACGCTGGATTATCTATTATGACCCTGTCCAGGAATACCATTAACGGTTCGTGGTTTTGACTCCTGGTTTTACTAAAGGCGACATCTATATAAAGTGATGAGATTTATGAAGAAGTGTGTGCCAAGGTTGATAATAAATGAGTCTCCTTTGGAGATATCTGTATGTATAAACCCCTGATATATCTAAATCGATGGTGCACCTGTAAATATGATGATCAGATCGACTAACGCAATTATGAAGAACATGTGCATGCATAAGGGTGATGAATGAATGAAGCTCTTGAAGAAATGTCTGGATGGGCGTACTCTGTTCTTAACTAAAAAATCTGAATGAACCTCTGGTCTTGAAGAAATGATGAAGAGCTAGCGCATGACTGTTGAATAAAACATATGAATCCGGTGAGTCTGAGGGTTGAAGCCTTCACTTTGGAAGTAGAAATTTTTCTGCCAGTAGAAACTGGTGTTATGTTCAGGGGGTTGAAGCTCCCTTCCAAGAAAGGCTGGTAAACGAAAGAAGGTTGTAGCCTTCTGCAGGTGGGTGCCTGCGTGCTGGTATGAGTCTGCACCAACATATATTGTAAAAGGTTTTCTCTATAATAAAATATTGAAGACTGAGATTACAACAGTGGTGGTTTTCTCCCGAATTGGGTTTCCACCCTAAATCTTGGTGTCCATATGTGTTTTTCATGGTTAATGGTTTGTTCTGTTATTTCTGTTCATGCTTAATGCTTATCTGATGCAATTCTCTCAGTAAAGACATAATAAGATATCTGGACATACACGTTGAATGCAGTACTGTAACATAATTTTTAAGAGAAAGGAAAGAAAAAAAATGTTCAGCCTTAAATACTGATTCACCCCCCCCCTCTCAGTATTTTTCCCAACAATTGGTATCAGAGTAGGTCCTTCTGAAAAAAGCTTAGCCGCTAGAAGGAAGATCATTCAAGATGAGCAATCAAGATGGAACAGCATCTATCAGGCCTCCACTCTTCAATGGAAACAAATTAATCTTTTGGAAAACAAGGATGAGATCCTATCTTTAGTCTTTGGGAGCAGATGTATGGGCTATTGTTGAAGGAGGATATCAATATCTGGCCTCAGTACCAACAGATCCAACATAAAGAAAGAATTATGAAACAAATGAAAAGGCAGTCAATGCTCTATTGGGAAGTCTAACTGAATCAGAATTTGTCAAAGTCATGCAGTTGAATACAGCGAAGGAAATTTGGGACAAAATCATTCTAAGCTATGAAGGCGATGCAAAGGTAAAAATTGCTAAACTTCAAACTCTCATAATCCAATATGAGAATCTAAAAATGCTTAATGAAGAAAGCATTGCAAATTTCTTTCTATGTCTTGATGATATTGTAAATCACATGAGAAATCTGGGAGAAACAATTACCGAATCCACTTTGGTTGAGAAAATTTTAAGATCTCTAACAGCAAAATTTGAGTCAAAAGTTTCAGCTCTTGAAGAAAAGCAGGATCTTCAAAATCTTACTGTGGTAAAACTTCATGGCATACTAACTGCATATGAAATGAGAAGAGGAGGACCATTTGAAGTCAAAGAAGCAGTCTTTAGAACTTCTACAAAAGGGAAGGAAGTACAAATAACAGAAGGATCAGGATATATATCATAAGAAGATGAGATAAACTTCGTAAAGAAACTTCAACTTGGCACAGGACGGTTCAGAGGTAAGCTTCCTTTCAAATGTTTTGATTGTGGAAGAGTTGGTCATTATGCTGCTAAGTGTCCTTTTAAAGAAACACATAAAAAGGGGAAGGAAGTAGCAAGAAGGAACAAGAATCATTTTAGCTCTAAAAAGAGTTTCTATACTCATGAAGATAGTGATGGGTTATCTGATAGTGAAGAAGAATGTGAACAAGATCTTAGAATTCTCATGGCATTTGAAAAAGAATCTAGAGAAGAAAAGGACACTTTTGTGGATGCTCTAGAAGACAGTGATTTTTTTGATGAAAACAATAAACTCAAAATCTGCCTAGAAGAGAGTAAAATAATCATAGAAACTCTGAAAAATCAGCTTGAAGAAAAGGGGAAACACAATGAGAAAGTAGAGAGTGAAGTAGTAAGTCTAAGAAAATAACTTGAGAAAGTAAAGACTATGAATCTTAGATTTTCTAAAGGATTTGAAACCTTAGATGAAATTATCAAGGTACAACGTTCTCCCCTTATAAAGATAGGTCTTGGATATATTGGAGAATCTTCTTAGGCATCAACACCAAATTATCTAAAAGCAGTTACAGCTGGTTTACAACATGCTGCCACTCAGCAAGGGAATAAAGAATCTCTACAGGTAAAGCATGATAATTTCAATTCAAGAAACACTAACAGGAATGTCTTTCAAAGAAACACCAATCAACAGATAAATTCATATAGAAGATCTTATGATCAAAGAAATTTCTTCTTCAATGGACAATGTTTCTCATGTCACAATTTTGGTCATAAAGCTATTCAATGTGTAGCATATAAAACTATTATGACAAGAGAAGCAAGAAAGAAAAGGACTAATATTGAAGCAAAGAAGAATACTTATAACAAATTTTCTCCTTTTCAAAATGAAGTTGAATGCACTTATTGCAATAACTTTGGCCATGAAGAATCTGAATGCAGGAGCAAAGTTCAGCCAAAAGAACATGTTCCTTCAAGATCCAAAGTATGGAAAAAGAAGGAGTTACAGGTTGAAAATTGTGGCATAGCGTTATTTACAGAAGATGAAGAGAACCAATGGTACATTGATAGTGGATGCTCAAGACACATGACAGGTGATAAAGACAAACTTCTTGCATATAGTGCTCTAGAAAAGGAGAATAATGTTACATTTGGAAATGATACTCCTGCGGTAATTAAAGGTAAAGGGTCTGTTTTCCTAAAGGATAAGGTGAAAGCTAATGAAGTCATGTATGTGGATGGATTAAATCATAACTTGCTAAGTGTAAGTCAAATGTGTGATCAAGGAACTGAAGTTGTATTTGGTTCGAAAGAATGTGTGGTACGTGATCTTGATACAGGTAAAGCAATTATAAAAGGAAAAAGAACTCCAAACAACCTGTATATATTGAAGAACCCCAAAGAACAATGTTATTTGAGTAAATCTTCAGAAAATTGGCTATGGCATAGAAGGTTGGGGCATCTGAGCTTCTCTCAAATCAAAAAATCAAGTAGACTTAAAGTTGTTCGTGACCTTCCCAATATTACTCTACCTGAAAATATCATATGCAAATCCTGCCAATTCGGTAAGCAAACCAGGGTACAATTTAATGCTAAGGAAGGATCATCAAGTAAGCCTCTTGAACTCATTCATACGGACATATGTGGACCTATGAGGAAAAAGTCACCCCGTGGTGAAGAATACTATATCTTATTCATTGATGATTTCTCTAGAATGTGTTGGATTGGGCTGCTTAAACACAAAGATGAATCATTTGAGAAATTTCAGATTTTCAAAGCACTAGTGGAGAATGAATTAGACTTAAAAATTAAGTGTCTTAGACCTGATCGAGGAGGAGAATATACATCCAAAGAATTTCTTGAATTATGTGAACAACACGGCATAAAAAGACAATTCTTTGTAGCTGGCACTCCACAACAGAATGGTGTTGCAGAGAGAATGAGCAGAACAATTCAACAAATGGCTAGAGCTATGCTTGATGATTCCGGAACACCTGACACATTTTGGGGAGAAGCAGCACATACAGCAGCAAACATTCTCAACAAGGCACATGTTCGTGTAAATAGTGATAAAACTCCATATGAACTCTGGTATGGTAATCCTCCCACTATAAAACATTTTAGAATTTTTGGGAGCAAATGCTTTATAAAAAATAATGATGAAAGACTTGGCAAGTTTGAACCCAGAGCTGATGAGGGGATACTTCTTGGTTACTCCTCTAGGAGTAAGGCATATAAATGTTACAATAAAAGACTTCGAAATATTGTTGAATGTATTGATGTTGTTATTGATGAGTCTACTGCAGCCCCAAAAGAAGAAAAGCAAACAACAGATGAAGATGATGAGGACACATATCCTTCTACATCAAACAGTAATGATACAAACAGTACACCCAGTGAAGAACCTAAAGAAGAGCTGTCTGAAAAGGCTCCATCTAGATATGTTCAAAAGAATCATCCAGAATCTCAAATTTTGGGAGAAAAGGAATCAGGTGTACAAACAAGAAGGACTCTTGTGGGATCTTCTATCAATCTGGCATTTCTATCCATGATTGAACCTCACAGTGTCAGTCAAGCTAGCAAAGATGAATGTTGGATTCAAGCCATGAATGAAGAGCTTGATCAAATTGAAAAGAATCACACTTGGGAGTTAGTACCAAGGCCTCATGACAAAAATGTCATTGGAACTAAATGGATATTCAAAAACAAGTTTAATGAGAATGGGGATGTTATAAGAAATAAAGCTAGACTTGTGTGCAAAGGGTATGCTCAACAAGAAGGTATAGACTTTGAAGAAACCTTTGCTCCTGTAGCCAGACTTGAAGCCATAAGAATGTTTCTTGCATTTTCAAGCTTCCAAAAAATCAAAGTTTATCAAATGGATGTTAAATCTGCTTTTCTCAATGGTGATCTAGAAGAAGAAGTTTATATAGAACAACCAGAAGGATTTATTTTGGGAAATGATGAAAAACTTGTTTGTAGACTTAAAAAGGCTCTATATGGTCTCAAACAAGCTCCAAGGGCATGGTACTATCGTCTTGACAAATATCTTCATCAACAAGGATTTTCAAAGGGGTCTGCTGATAGCAACTTGTACACAAAAAATGAAAATGAAAAAATGTTGATTGTGGTTGTATATGTCGATGATATCATTTTTGGAAGTAATAAAGAGTCTATGAGTCATAAATTTGCTTATGATATGCAGCAAGAATTTGAAATGTCTTTACTCGGGGAACTAACATTTTTTCTTGGCCTGCAAGTGCAACAAGCAACAGATGGTATATTCTTATCACAAGCAAAGTATCTCAAGAAAATCCTGAAGAAGTACGGCATGGAAGATTGTAAAGCTGTAAGTACACCAATGATAACCGGATGCAATCTCAGTTCTAATGATGATTCCCCCACCGTAAATCAACCAGAATACAGATCTATGATAGGAAGTCTACTTTATCTCACTGGGACAAGACCAGACATCATGCATGCAGTTGGGATTTTTGGACGATTTCAAGCCAATCCAAAAGAGTCTCATCTTCAGGCTGTGAAAAGAATATTCAAATATCTACAGGGAACTCAAGACTTTGGACTATGGTATCCAAAGAATGCTGATCTTACTCTTCATGCATACACTGATGCAGATTGGGCTAGAAGTATTGATGATCGAAAAAGCACTAGTGGTGGTGCATTATTTATGGGGCCCCGGTTAGTATCTTGGTTCAACAAGAAGCAAAGCTCCATTGCCTTATCTACAGCAGAAGCAGAATATGTGGCTGCAGCATCATGTTTCACTCAACTTCTTTGGATGATGCAAACCCTACAAGATTTTCAAATCAAATTTTCACCTCCTATCTCCATTATGTGTGATAATACAAGTGCCATCAGTATCTCAAAGAATCCTGTTATGCATTCCAAGACCAAGCACATTCCCATCAAATATCATTTCGTACGTGAACAAGTGCTTGAACAAAAGGTGAAATTGGAGTATGTTTCCTCCAAAGAACAAGTTGCTGACATATTTACCAAACCTCTACCCAGGGAAGCATTCGCATATCTCAGACAGAAACTGGGAGTAGTCTCTGCCATGCAGAGGATCAGGTCTACTTAATTACAGAAGATTAAATTTGTTGTGAGGTGTTGTTGGGCATCTCTAAATGCACATTGGTTATATGAAAAGGATGCATTATTGGCATTTATAAGTTATCTTGTTATATTATGAAGATGCAGCATAATTTCAGAGGGAGCATGGTCTTGATCAACCCTTTGCCATTGATGTCAAAGGGGGAGGAAAAGAAAAGAAGGGCTTCTATAAGAAAAATAGAGGAAGAGTATTACAAAGAAATAATATTGACGAATATTACAGAGGAAGAGTATTGCCATCAATGCCAAAGGGGGAGATTGTTGGAAATATTGTCATTGATGGCAAAGGTCAGCAGAGAAGAACAGAAGAAGAACAGAAGGAGCAGCGACAGAATGGGAGAAAAGAATACAAAGGCGCAACAGAGTTTTGGTGAACAACAACATGCATTCAAGAAGGATGGAAAAAATGCAAGGATGAATTAATTGTCATTATGGTAATGGGCAGCGCCGTTTTACAGTGAAATGAAGACATTCGTAGTTCCAGACTACGGAGGAGCAGAGTTTATTTAAAAACAGTAATTTCGGGAGTTTAAGCCCTCAACAACCAATTATGAAGGAATTGATTAAAATAGTGGAGGTCCTTTATGTTTCTGAAAAGGAAAGGACAAGTGGTTCCCACCACTTTAGCACAAATCGCAAAATTGCAAGTTTGAAGTTTAAGTGTCTTGTTGATGTGGATATTTGCGATGTGCGATCGTCGCGCCATCGCACCATCGCAACATCACAATGTCGCAAAATCACCCTCTGCCCAAACCAAAGTTTGTTGATTGTTGCGATATTGCATATTTTTTATCTCCGCCATCGCAAGTTCCGTTGTTTGCGATGTGCGATCATCGCGCCATTGCACGATCGCAATATCGCACATTCAAGTGTTCCACCACATGATTGATTGCTAATTTGCGATGCGATCCCATCGCAGATCGCAAATGTTAAATTTGCGCACTTTTGTTTGATCATGCCATTGCATATCGCACATCGCAAATGACCGACTGCGATGTGGGCCCGGGGTCAAAGAATGAAATCCAGTTGGAAGTCTGGGTTAAAAGTTTATTGAAATTTGATTAAAAGTAATGTTACGGGGGCAGTGTAAAGTTTTAAATGACTAGAGGGGGTGCCCCTGCAGTTGACCAGGAAATCAAGCGCTGACCATAAATCAACGGTGGAGAATTCTACGGGGGGCACTGCATGCCAAGTCAGCATCAACCGTTTGGTGCCTCTGCAGGGACCCACAGAGGGGTTATAGTTATAACATTTGAACATTTTGTTATGAAGTGTGAAGGAAGCCCCCGAATTGAAATAATATTATTTGGCGGAGATAAAAGACTACCTTTGGGACGATTCATGCTAGGAAGAACGAAGGTTGGGGTTTTAAATTTAATTCTGCTCGAGTTTTAATATGCTGGATTATCTATTGTGACCCCGTCCAGGAATACCATTAACAGTTCGTGGTTTTGACTCCTAGTTTTACTAAAGGCGACATCTATATAAAGTGATGAGATTTATGAAGAAGTGTGTGCCAAGGTTGATAATAAATGAGTCTCCTTTGGAGATATCTGTATGTATAAACCCCTGATATATCTGAATCGATGGTGCACCTGTAAATATGATGATCAGATCGACTAACGCAATTATGAAGAACATGTGCATGCATAAGGGTGATGAATGAATGAAGCTCTTGAAGAAATGTCTGGATGGGCGTACTCTGTTCTTAACTAAAAAATCTAAATGAACCTCTGGTCTTGAAGAAACGATAAAGAGCTAGCGCATGACTGCTGAATAAAACATATGAATCCGGTGAGTCTGAGGGTTGAAGCCTTCACTTTGGAAGTAGAATTTTTTTTTCCAGTAGAAACTGGTGTTATGTTCAGAGGGTTGAAGCTCCCTTCCAAGAAAGGCTGGTAAACGAGAGAAGGTTGTAGCCTTCTGCAGGTGGGTGCCTGCGTGCTGGTATGAGTCTGCACCAACATATATTGTAAAAGGATTTCTCTATAATAAAATATTGAAGACTGAGATTACAGCAGCGGTGGTTTTCTCCCGAATTGGGTTTCCACCTTAAATCCTGGTGTCAATATGTGTTGTTCATGGTTAATGGTTTGTTCTGTTATTTATGTTCATGATTAATGCTTATCTGATGCAATTATCTCAGTAAAGACATAATAAGATATCTGGACATACATGTTGAATGCAATACTGTAACATAATTTTTAAGAGAAAGGAAAGAAAAAAACTGTTCAGCCTTAAATACTGATTCACCCCCCCCCCCTCTCAGTATTTTTCCCAACACATATTAATTGCAAGAATTAATTATCAACCCAGGGGCTCGTAAACTTACAAGGCAAAGGAACTATATGTGTAGGACTAGGGTTGGGTTTGGAAAACATAAAATTGAAGAAAGCTAGAAATCATACTTGCATAACATTCTAAAGCAACCAAAATTACTTCTCTCAAGATTTGAAGATTGGATGGGGGTTCGGTTACCTAAGGTATGGTAATGTAATAGGAACCTCGAGATCATTTAACATACATGTATTACATTTCCATTAATTTTCATAAGTTGAGATGAAGATGTACCAAGAATCTTAAACTCGCTGAGAAGGGAAGTGCAAAAACATAAGGAAAACTAATTTCAGTTGAAACGAAAACAACTTCTGTAAATATACTATCTAAACATGTAGCATTGATTCCTAGAAGGAGACCCTTCCTTCTTTAAGAGAAATATATTGTGATTTTCTCAGTGATAAGCTCGTATCAATAATCCATCAAGATAATAAAATAATTCCAATGTAAACCATAATTTTTATATTGTTTTCAAAGAGAAAAATTACATCTGGTATTTACCATAGTTATCTGCTATTCTTTTCATCTATCTTCTGTCCACAAGCTATGTACTTATTACACACACTACTAACATATTCTCCCATGCTTCATACATATATATAGAGTCTATTCTACAATCAAAAACATATTTTCTATCTAAAATTACAAGATTCGACTTGTTTAACAGAATTAAAAATATATAGTTTGTTGAGGCATCACACTCATGATAAGATCCCAAAGATCAAGTGGAAAATATTTAGATATATTCATTATCATCTTGAACAATCCCATCTTCAGTTGACTGAGCATTTGATTTGGTAGAGGAATTTTTAGAAAATTGACCATTACAAAAAATACGGAAAAATTCCTTTAGAAAAAACTACGAATCTCTCAATCCAAAAATAATTTTGGAAAACGGCCTGCATGAGACTCAATTGGGGTATTATGAAAAAAACCATGTCCTTGATTTTTGATATTCTTCTTCATCTTCTCATAAATCATGTCTAAAAATCACTGCTTATTAACTGCTACATATTTCAATCATGGTTTTGACTCATGCTTCTTCACAATGAACTTGGCATGAATGAAGAAAAGAAAAAACCATATTGGGCCTCTGATCTCTAAAACCCATGTTCCCTAATTGTGCCATGACAAGTGGAGATACACCAATCTGTAACATAAGATCCAATATTGAACTTGGCTAGTAGGAACTAAACTTCACCAATAACCATCATTAGTAAAATATTATATAAATATTCTTAAAATATTGAAATAAAATAAAATATACAAATTGATTTACATTATACCTTACCATTCTTAGGACTACAAATTTTATGTATTTCTACACATGGATAGTGGTATTATAGGGATTGTGCATGAATGTAGGAAATATTGGAGAAAAAAGGTAGGTGAAATTATGCCAAAATCATGTCAAAATAGGGGTTCAAAACTTCCCCATGATGGCCATTTTGCATGTCCTTTTGCAAACAAAATCTCTAAGTAGGAGCCAAATTTTTTGAACTGCCATCTTCCACTAGATTCTTGTTATACTGACCAAAATATTCAAGTTCCTCGAGTTTTTGTTCCTTATTTATTTCAATCTACCTTCAATTTAATTGAGTTTATCTTCCACTTCTTTGATTATTCCCTTTAGGACTTTATAGTGAACAACATAATTTTTCAATCTCCTTCCATAATTTTTGAATAACCTTATCCTTTTTAGATATCAGGACTAGACACTTTTTTCTTAATAGGTGTTGCAGATGGAGAATGAGTATCATATTTTTCAGCAACAAGGAGTTCAAAATCAAACTGAGGGGTGAAATCATAATCTTTTCTTGAGGAGTTGGCCTTATTAAACTTAATGCGTTCACTTCTTTGCCAGACTGAAATCAAGGGATTTGGAACTTCTATTTCTTCTTCCAGATATAAATGAATGGTGGTTTGCTGCTCAAAATTGAGAAATTGGAGGCTCCGCAACATGTTAATAGGGTTTTTTTAAAACCATTTTTATTCTTCAAGTTGATAAAATCCATACATTCAAGTTTTAGTAAGAGATGCCTAGGAAATGTCGCTACTAGATGCCTGGAACATTCTCATTTAGGATGCCTGCCAAAATTTTCCTTTGATCTGATCTAAGACATGTCTGAATGAAGGCATCCATGTCAAATTATATAAATGTTTCATTCATTCACTGTAATTACCAGATATTAGATTCATGCTACTCTACCATCAAAGCCTCTTGCAAATTAAAATGCGACCTCATTATCAAATCTCTGGAATTAAAAAAAAAAAAACAATATGCCACCCCAATTCCATTAGCTTCCACTTGTATGAATTTCATTAAGCTCTAATTACTCCATAAACTCATGCTCATGTCAATATTTATTTGGATTTCCCATGGTCTCATAGCAAACCTCTCTCAGAATTTGCACAAGAGAAATGTGACATGGTTTTGTTTATACCAAGTATTTTGATAGATGAGGGGTTAATGGTTATGTGGAATGGAAAAATAAGAAAAATGAGACTCATTTGAATCTTGTTCATGATTCAAATGAGTCCTCCTTGTATTGTGAATGACCATTAGTAATAATATCAACATAAAACCCTATCGTGTCTAAAGGACATATTCGATCATGACTTTTATAGGGAAATAACATAGGTCATTACAATAATATAAGGATGTAAGGAACATACAAATGATGATAAAAATCAAGGAATGGAAACATCATGATATAAAGTGAACGGATTGAATAAGGTAAGACCATAAGCATAAATTCCATTTTATAATATTATTTTCCTTTGCATTCAATAAAATAAGAAAGGAATAAACATATTCGTACCTCAAGTTATCATCTTGGTATATCATTGATACTCACAGTGACACATGAATTTCATTGCAGGAGTTTTTTTCTTCAAAAGAATTACTTATAGATTTCTTGCTATCTCAATATACTTCCTGTGATGAATGACTCGAAGATATATTGAACTCTATCGAGCTTGTTAGCCATAGATGTTGATATGAAGAATGGTGATTATCTGAAAACATAGGACAATTCTAATCTTCCTCCATAATACCTTTTCATAACAAATCTCTACCCTCTATGTTAAAATGATGCTTATTAACATTTTTATAAAAGACATTGTGATGACTGAATTATTTCCTTCTACATCCTCCCCATAGGATTTTTAAATTAAGTTATAGTAGAATTATCTGCTCTATGAAGTTTATAGGACCAAAAACTTGCCTTGAGAGACATTTTTATTTAAGATTTAGTTCATTGACATCTTAATAAATCCATACTAGGTTTCCTTGTACAAATTGGCTTATTCATTCCCTTATTTACTACATACTACTCTATCATAATCTACTTGACGAAAATAAAAACTTCTTCTCAAGTACATGTATATCTCTAGTGGATATACGTGAAAAATAAGGTTACAAATGAATTAATATTCAAATTAGAAATATAAACATTGATATATACCAGAATATGAAGAACCAACCGATATTCTTGATATGGTGCCAAGAAATATTGAAGGACAAGGTGTCACCATGGTCTAATCACTATCTGGAGCCATATTTCAGTGTAGTCACAATTCCCTTGGTCCTTTTATTCATCATCCTAGACTTGTATATCTTCTTCACCATCCATGATTTGCATGTCTTCCTTTACCACCCATGCTTGATGGTTGGTTTCTTTACCATATAAAAAATCCAGTGATGTGTGTTACATGGATTAATCCCTAATACAGACAAAAGCAATCTCCCTAGTACTCAGCGAGTAGCTAGAAACAAACATCCATTTGGAAAAAAATTTCTCTAGATTAATTGCATTTCAAAATTATTATAAGAAATTGGAGAGGACATGCCCCTAACTTGAAATTCAAATGTTCTATGTAGTCTTTTATCCCATCACTCCAAAGTGGTTTCTTCAATAAGTAGAACCTGCAATCAAAGGCAAGATAAAGGAATCAAAGCATCTGAAACATATAATAATCAAGAAAATATAATCTAACTTAGTGATCAAGGAGTCTAAGTATTGCTGTTATTTCAATAAGCATAAGAACAACTCAATGAGAAAAAGAGATCCATATGTATTATCTTGAATACAAAGATTAATCTTACAACCTGATGCCTTGATGTCGTATAGATTTCTCCTGAGGTCCTAAACAATCGTTTCTCCTTTAGTTTGATAAACCTTCCACTCTAAATACTGAAATGGAGTTATAGACACAAGGGTGTGATCATTCTCATGCCAAAAAAAAATCACTAGTGCAAAAAGTATGCACTCTTGGGAATTCTCTTCAACAATTCATTTACAATCTATGTGTGTCTACTTCAGTATCTACCCTTCAACCTGAAACTTAAGATTAATTTATAGGGAAATGGAGGTAGTTTCAATTCCATGAAGAGGGGGATGGATTCCTCTCATGAAGGGATTTGAGCTCCATGGAACAAGGGATAAGCTCCATGAGTGGAGGGATAAAGCTCAAACTGATCACAATTATAGACGCTTCCAGTTGGGAGAATATTCGACCAGCTAGGCTTCTAGAATTTACTTTTTCTTTTATTTTCTCTTCGTAGGGGTGCGCAAGTAATAGTGGCAAAAAGTGCATGGGTTGCCGCAATTTATTGACCAAACAACAACGCATGCACCAAGAAAGGCTAGAAAAAATGTGCATGGGGACTTTTAAGGGTTTTACAGAGCTTTTCTCCAATTCCAAGACTTGATTTAGGAACATCGGTGTTTTTGACCTCTAAGGGAACATGATATAGGTGGTGATAGACCCATATAAATAGTAAAATGTCATGGTGACAAAATAATGTGTAACAGATTGCGCCCTAAAGTGCGAAGTCTGAGGTTATTCTGAAGAGTGAAGTGCTTTATTATTTCGAGGATTGGATTGGAGACACTGGTCGAAAACCTGTAAAAGCATTCAATGAAAACACACACACACACACACACACACACACACACACACACACACACATATCATCACTAAGGTAGGCATTCCCATACTCAGATCAAAACTAACTAAATGTTCTAGTACATATATGGTTTCAATATTACATCAAAAGTAGACACAGTATGGGCGCAACCATTTGTCATGAGTAGTCTACTGTATCATGAATAATACAACTCCTCGTAGCCTGGATGGTGGAAACTAGATCGAGGGTCTTTATTTCTGCTTCCTGAACTAGTATGAATCTATCCATGTGATTGATTATGTCAAATTCGAACATGGTAGAAACCACTTGATTACTGGTTAATGATGTGAATTGTTAACAAGTGTGAGAGAAAGCACCAATAATGACAATGGCTCTCAAAGTACTCCAGTAAAATCTATGAAGTGTGAATGAATAATTTGCAGTCGAACACTCATAGAATCGTTCGATCGAAGGTCAATGATGCAACCTGTCATCAAAGGCGAGAAACATGCCATTAGGGCATGAAGATCCCAAGGTACTGATAGGATTCTAGATCAAATTTCTAGATGATGAGCTGACATCAATAGAGAGTGACTTATCGTAGGAAAACCCATGACACGAAACCATTAGATCAATTTGTGAAGAAATATTTGTAAGGACTGACTTAGGGATGGTCAATGTGAATGGAGACAAATGTTTGCAATGAATGGTTTATTTTAAATATCTCTTGAACACATAACACCATTTCAGATGGATTGGCAACATTTGACCTAAATCTAATACCCAGAAACTGGCTGAAGACTTTCAGTGTGGTTTGATTAACTTTTAGACAAAGGATTTCGCAACCCAGGTACAAGTGTGAAAAAGTGTTGTGTTCAAGAGTGGCATGATACTTTTTAAACAAGGGTGACAATTGGATTATTTTTCTCTCTTTTTCCCCCACCATTATTGGAAAGTACATCTTTATTTTTGTCAAACTTGAGGAGGATAACATTTCCTTGTCATATAAGCTCATCCTTTGGATGAGTCCTACGAAGTATTTTTAATGAACCCTAGGAAGGTGTGGTCCAGTCCCGTTGTAATCGACAGGTCCTACAATGTTTAGGTTTCACAAGTCCATTGTAGGGTTAACTCAATGTTATTTTCATGTTTATTGAGCCTGAAAACACACAAAAATAAAGCTCATTCATCTCTTTCAATGTAAATTTTTAATGAGCCCAGAGAAAGTAAAACTAAGTGTTTTTCATTTTTAGGGAGTCAGAAGAAAAACATAAGTAAACTCCAAATGTTATTTTCGTAGGTTTAGTCCCTCAAGCCTGAAAAAGGATAAGATAATGTAGGAGAGAACTCTATTTACCATGATTAGTCAACGTAAACCTTTTTCTTAAATAGTCTAATTCAGTCCGGAAAAGGGGTAAACTTAAACTGAATAGACAAATGTTCATTTACTTTTATGAGTTTGAATTTCAAGTGCTCGACAATATTTTCATGTTTAAAGAGTCTAAAAAGGTTTTAAAAGAGAACTCCATGGTTTCACTTTTTCGTAAGTTTTAATGAGTTTGAAAAAGTGATAAAAAGTGTACTCATATGGCTGACTTTCAATTTAATTTATGAGCAGGAAAAGATGGAAAGAAGTCGAAATTTTCATATGTTTTACGAGAATGAAAGATAGAAAAATAATCTTGGGATTTTCAAGAGTTTAAAGAGCCTTGAAAATAATAAACGAAATGGACTCAACATAGGTTTCAATTTTATACAAGCTTGAAACAAAGGAAAACTATGCTTGAAAGTGGTTTCATTTTTACGCAAGCTTGAAACAAAAAAAATTGTGCTTGAGATAGGTTTGTTTCATTTTTACACAAGCTTGAAATAAAGGAAAAATCATGCTTGAGATAAGTTTCAATGCCCCCAAAGTGTAACTTGCAAGAGCACATGCCCCCCAAGCTTGATTGCATTCAACTAAGTAGAATAATAGTTACTAATAGATGGATGGAATGAAGGTTCATTTACAAGATCATATGAAAGACTCGACTTAACATGAGAGGATTTGTTTCATTTTTTAATGAGGTTGACACAGTAAAAGTAACTATTCTCATGGAACCTTTTTTCATTTTTTAAAGAGCTAGACACAAGAAAAGGAACTATGCTCATAAGAACCTGTTTCATTTTTTAATGAGGTTGACACAGTAAAAGAACTATCCTCATGATGAACTGATTCATTTTTTAACGAGGTTGACAAAGTAAAAGGAAATATCCTCAAGACTTGAGCCTTGATCATGGCTTCCAACTAGAAGAAACACATGTCAAGGGACACACCTCGATCATGGCCTTCAAGTGATCTTCATCAGAAGGAAGAATATTTATTTGGAAGGAACCCACGCCAAGGGACTCAATAGGAATAAGAACATCATGTTCAAATACCCTCAAAGGGTTCACCATGTCAATCACCAGATCTAACTTAAAGGAATTCGAGAAAACAATGAGAGGCTTGCTTGCATTGGTAACTCAAAACATGGGACTAGTTGCCACATAATTAAGCCGTGGCAGGGTAGATACCACTTCCGTATAAGGAAAATTCAGGGGTGTTAGATGATTTGTAGTCGATTCAAGACTAAGGAATGGAATCTAGTCAACAATCACAATGTTTCCATTGTGAGGGAAATACATCATGTGAAATAATGTCAATATGAAAACTTTCATTGCATAGAAATAGTCTCGCCCAAGGAGAAAATTGAAATCCAATGGTCCTCGGACTACCATAAGATCAATATACACATTTTTACCTTCTAAGGTAATAGGAAACTTAGGAAGGATCCCTAAAGGTTCACTAATTGTTCTGTTAAAAGTTGAAAAATTCTGTGTAACAGGCACTAGCTGAGGGGAACCTAAATCTTGCCAAGTAGTTGAGGATAAAATACTAATAGAATAACATTCATCTACATTTGTGCAGCACACATTCTTGCCACAAACCTTCATAATGATTTGGAAAGGGATGGAAGAAGGAAGACGAGGTTCTGTAAGTCCATTCCAATCAAAGAAAAATACCTTAGTACTTGGAGGGGGTTCTGTAGAAACATGTGAAATTCCCCCTGGCGTAGAAGAATCTGATGTAACAAGAAGAACCTGAGAGGTATGAATTTCACTATCTATAGGGAGAGTGGGATCGACCGAATTTGAAATCAATTCAACCACTTGATCAACTAATGGATCATCAACCTAAGTGATATGAGTTTCACTCTCCAATGGAAGAGTGGGATTGACTGTACTTGGAATTAGATCAATAACTTTGTCAATTGACGGTAGGTTGGGAGAAATTTTATGGTTAACTAGTTCGAAGTTTTTGCTGTGGAATAGTAAGTTTTTCCAACAATTTTGAGGCTTCATCCATGTGAGGGAAAATGTGAGTTTTATGACTCCCTTTGCATAACCTACAAGGAAACCTAACTTTACCCTTTTTCCCAGGAACCTCACAATAATTGGTTGATGGATCCATGGTAAGTTGATAGGATTTTCTTACCATACTTCCAAAACCTTTGGAATACCAGGAAAATTGATAAGGAAGTGGTCACCCTTACAAAGCTTGCAAGGGTATTTGGGTTTACGATGCATGTTTGAGGTTTCTTCAACACAATCAACACTTATGACCATGATTGGTTGGTTGAATTATTTCTTATCTTGCTTCTCCTTCTTCTTCCCTTTCTTCTTCTTCTTAGCCAACTGGTTACTACCGTCAAGGATTTTACCAAGTGAAGAAGAAGAAAGGGAAGAAGACATGTTGGGCGAAGAAGGTAAAGGGTCAGCATGAGGTTGGTGATGTTGAGATGGTGAAATTTGTTGAGGTGAAGCATCTGGTTGAGGTGGAACAATTTGAGTATTCGAGGCCAACGAAGTCGAAAATAACCATATCGGTAAACCTATGGTAAATCCAGGTAATGACAATGTAGCTATATAAGGAGGACCAACATTTCCAAAGCAAGGAAAAGTAATGGGATTCTCGTTAAGAGGGGTTCCTTGGTTGGTAAATTCTGGAACAGTTTCCATTTGTTACACAGCATTTTGTCACTGTCCTTGCAATCCCCATCCTACAAATTGGAGGCTCATTTCTGTGACCAAAATAAAGTGTCATGCCTTTCAAATACCATCATTTCATCCCTTAACATGAGTACAACATTCCTTTTGTTGACCATTTCCTGAACAGACCATTAGGAACACATGTTTTTTCCTTGGTGCGAGTAGACTGTTATGCCCTCCCGCTGATGAGGAAGATTAACACTGGCCCCTACGCTAGCTGGTGCTTTGTCTCAGTTAGTTGCCCGCACCAATCTATTTATGGAATTTTTTTTAAAAATAGAGGTGAAGTTTCAATCATAACAAATTTGTGGATGAGTCATAAGGAATGGCTCAACTGAATAACCATGACCTTCCTCCTTTGGTCTCTTGTTTCCACCTTTTTGGGAAACCTCCCAAGGGATAAGGCCTCCCTTCCACCATAGTAGGAATCCCAACCTCCTCCTCTCCCTCTATAAATATAGCCATCGTCCATTGTTGAAGCTAGCTAAACTAAAGATAATACAACAAAAACGTTGGAGATATTTCTATTCAAGATAGAATGGAAGAGTCCCTTATTGAGAGAGCTTAGGCTTGTGCTTTCATCTCGTCTGAATTCCCTGACATTCATCGAGACGTGCTTTGACCGAACCCCATTGAAGGAGGCTGCGACGTCAAGGCTTGGTTGCAACTCTTTCTTCTATTAATACATATGTATAACTATTGTCTGGTTCCAATTTTGCGTTGATGTGTTCTATTTGATGCAATATGATTAACCCTCCTTGAATGGTTAGTAATTATGAATGAGATTTTTGTTTCATATGTTGCTCTCGTTTTTTGACCTTTTGCAGGTATTCGAGCATCGTCGCGAAAGGATCGTGACTTGCCGAGACAGGAATCGAGAGGCCACCACTAAAACAGCCACGACAACATCATTGGACTCCAGGTAGGTGAATCTACCTTGTCCATTTTATTCAATAATTAGGAGCCTACACTCTAGTTTGTCCTATTGTTACTAGACCCACTCTAAGGCTAGAGGGATCGTCTTTGTCCACAGAGAGGATTTACCTTCATAACAGATTGGCGACTCCGCTGGGGATCAGTATGAGTTTGTCTTTTTTCCCTTGTCAAGTCGACTTTGGTAATTTGTTGGTTTGTCTATCTTTTCTAGTCTGTTTGCTTGTTTAGAATCCTCTTGTTCAGCTCTAGAGTGTCAGAATTGACCTCTTCTCATTGGATTTCCCGTTCTCCCATAAATATCTGGCTTGGCTCTTTTTTTTTGTTGAAAAATTGCATCGATTGGCACATGTTGCTTGTGTTGCACTAGTGCCAACCCCTATTTGGCGTGGATTACTGCCTTACAGTTGCGCTAAATTATGTAGGGTTTGGATTGACTGTCCTTTTTAGTTTTTGGTCAGTTTTACCTACCTCTGGGTGGATTTATGATTTCCAATTGTTTTGTTGAGATTTTTTTGGCTGTCATAGGCTTGTTCTTCTCAGTTGTACGTCTGTTTACTTATCAATGCATTTTATGGCCTTAGGGTTTCTGAGTGTCTTAGCTCATTGAGCCTTCTGATTGGAAGTCAAGTTTTTGACTCTTGTCAGTCGCATTTCTTGATCAATTGTGTTTTTCTCTTTTTGATCCTTTGAGTGTTTGTTTTGGTTGGATGATATTTTCGGGTTTCGTTGGATTTTTCTTATTGTTGCTCCAAGAAAAGATCACATTGCTTGTTTGGATCATTTCAAAGCTTTCCCTTTGATTGGAAGAATGCATCATTGGTTTGAGTGCATCTTTGTGTTTGTGTTGCTTTCATCGAATCAATCAGTTTAACTCTTTACATTCACAATCCTCGAACAAGTGTTTGTTTTTTTTTCTTCGTATAATTAGTGCATTATTTGCTTCATCTCATTTGAAAAAAAAAAAAAAAAAATTGCATTCTTTCATTTGGTTGGAAAAGAAAAACTCTTTTACATAACTAGTGCTTGATTAACTAGGAAAGAATTTTTCATTTTTCACTTGATTGAATTAGATGCATTAGTGGATTTCTTCGTTGATTTCAATGATTTCTATTGTTTGAAAGATCTCTATCCTTCTCTTGATTAGCGTTCATTGAATGGAAAATGGTGTTCATTTTCATATAATTTTCATTTAAGGAATTTGAGATCGAAATTTGGTAGGGCCTTGCAATTGAAACATTAATTCAAGATCAACCTTTAAAATTTATTCAATTAGCCTAAGGAAGCATTGGAACCTAACACAAAAATTTTAGTGGTCTAGGCTAGAGACATGTTCCAGCGTCTTAAAAACTAATAGCTGTCGTTCAACATTTGGCTTTAGATAGCACTAGTTTGGACTGGTGCTCCCCATACCATCGATTATATAAAGGGAGACTCCTATAAGTTCAAATCATTTATCCATAGGAAGCTGAGTCTGCCGCCTTGTAACCGTGATATTTCAAACACAGCATTCAGGGAGACTACCTGCATGTACGGAAAGTCTTTGGTCATTTCTCTTTCATTTGATCACCAAGATGTATATGGAAGTTCACGGAAACTTGGTACACCTTCTTGCTTAGATACCCTGAGTAGTCATTTTTGATCTTTACTAACTCTCTAAAAGTGAAAAGATCATCGAGCGCTTGTCCTTTCACACTCGTTTCAACCTGAAAGTGATAGAGTCACCTTTTTCCTTTTTCTCGACTCTTAAAATATGAAACAACAAAGTTTTGTTTTAGTGTCTTAAAATATTAACTTCCCATGAAATATTCCTAGTTCAAGTTATCTTACTTAGTGTGTTGTTGTACGGTTGTTTCCAATGGCAACATTTTCGAAATTTACCAACCAAGGAATCCCCTCCGAAGGGAATCCTGGTCCTTTTCCTGCTTTTGGGAATGTTGGTGCTCCTTATATGGTGACATTGTTCTAGGGTTAACCGTTGGTTTTCCTGTGTGGTTATTCTCCACTTTTGTGGTCTCAAGTATTCCGCCCTCTGTACAACCATCTCCTCCACCTGAGAAAAAACATGTTGATTCTAAGGTGGACCTCTCCCCTTCTTCGCCTGTTTCTTCTTCCTCCTCTTCTACTTCACCTGGTGAAAGTCTGGATTCTAGTAACTAGGTGGCTAAGAAGAAGAAGAAGAAGACAAAGAAGAAGAATTCAGATAAGTGAGGGGCTAAATCTGTGGCTATTGCTCCTAAGACACTTTCCATCAATAAACCATCCAACCTTCCATGGAAAGTCAAATTCCCTTGCATGTTGTGCAAAGGTGACCATTTTCTTTGAGACTGCCCTGGTATCCCCAAGGTGCTCGAGGCATGGTCTGATGGTCATCCGTCATTGTCCTTGGATTCTGGAAGTCATGTTGGTGACACATCTTCGACTAGTACTGATAAGACTCGTAAGAAACAAGGTAAGATCACGAATCCCTGTAGGTTGTGTGAAGGGCATGATCCCATTCACCTTTGTCCATACATGGATGAAGCCATGAGAGCGTTGGACAACCCTACTGTTTCTGTACCTTGCCTTCTGGTTGGTTACCGAAAGCTTTCTTCGAGTCCTCTGCTAGTTGATTCAAAAATCGGCCAAGAGTCACCCTTGGTCGATCCCACTCCCCCAAAAATTTAAAACCACGAATCCATTCCTGGCCAACCATTGGTCATGGAATCAGTTGATCTGACCCCACCTGTGGTTCGTTAGATCTTCTTCGTCGAGAGTGGCTCACATACCCCTCACGTTCTTCTTGTTTCTGCAGATTTCTCGGACTTGGAGAAAGATTCTCCCATCCTTGTAGTTCAAGAAGCTGATCCTCCTGCTCCCATGATGGAGGTCTCAGAGGATGCTCCTCTTTCTCCCATAACGCTAGGGGATGACCATTTCATGTCTATGGTACGCCCTATAAGTAGTTTGGTTGCTTCCTTTGATTGGAGTCGATTCGCAGGATACCACCTTCCTTCTTATGTGCCTTTTGAGATCATGGTACAGATCTTTGATCTGATCGTACCTAGCACGATTATAGATGAAGGCGCATCTGTTAGTGTTTTGTCTTCAACTACTTGGAAATATTTTGGTTCTCCACCACTTGTGCCTATTACGCAGAATCTGTTGGCATTTAACAGAAGAACTAGTCAATCGTTAGGGATCCTTCCGACGTTGCCTATTAATTTGCGAGGGAAAAACATCTATATAGACGTGATGGTTATTCCAAGCCCCTTGGATTTCAATTTACTCTTGGGGTACGATTATGCTTATGCCATGGGTGCACTTATCTCTTCCCTCTTTCGTGTGATATATTTTCCGCACAAAGTTCATATCGTGACCATTGATTAGCTTTCATTCTTTGGTTCTGATGTGGCAGCTAGCCCACCATTTTCCCTTCTAGATATTTATCCACCAGTTATGTCCTCCCCGCCACAGGTTAATTATGTGGCTACCAGTCTCGTGCTTGCATTCAGTGATAGTGCCGTTGTGCACCGTGTGCTGGGGGCATTGGGTCCTAATTTACGAGATGTTGTTATCCCATCAGATGAGAACCTCTTGGAATCCATGACTTCTTATTCAACATTATGAGTTGTTATCAGAGTAGGGTTCATTTTCTTGTGTCAAGCTCCTTAAAAAATGAAACAAGCTTGTCAGAGCATAGTTCCTTTCCTTGTGTCAAGCTCCCTAAAAAATGAAATAAGATGTCATGAGGATAGTTCATTTTCTATGTCAATCTTGTTAAAAAATGAAATTAGCTCATGAGGATAGTTCTTTTAATGTGTCAACCTCATTAAAAAAATGAAACACATTCCTGTTCAATTTGAGTCTTTGATACGATCTCGTAAAATAGTCGAGTCTTTCTCTTGATCTCGTAATTTGAACCTTCACTCCATCTGCCTTTCATATGGACTGAAGCTTTGGGGGCATGTACCTCAAATTGAGTCACCATTTTGGGGGCATGTAAACCAATCCCAAGCATAGTTTATCTTTGTTTCAAGCTTGTTTAAAAATGAAACCAATTTTCAAGCATAGTTTGTTTCCGTTTCAAGCTTGTGTAAAAATGAAACTGATGTCGAGCATAGTTTGTTAAAGTTTCAAGATTCTGTAAAAATGAAACCATTACCTCTCGTGATTTCCATTTTATTAGCCTATTTTTCCAGATGAGCCTTGGTTTTCTCACTCCATCGTCCCCATCTGCTTGGCCGATCATACACCTTCACTTGATTGTTTCACCCATTCCTGAGGAACCACTGTGATGAGTGGTCTTGTTAGCCAGCCTATTGACCTTTACTTGTTATGAGTAGTTCCACCATCATTGGAACCAGTTGGTACCCTTAATACCACTCGTTCCTCCAGGAGGAGTCAACTTTTAGCTCTTTTCTGACTCTCAAAACATGAAAAGATTGCCGAGACTCTTGTCATTTTGAACTCGTTAAATAGATGTGAAACTATATCTACCCAGTATACGTTTACCCATTTTTGGGTTGGGATAGATTATTTACAAAAAATGAATACCTTAGCTAATCGCGACTAAGAGGTTCTTTCGGATATTTTTTCCTACCTTTTCAGATCTGAGAGACTACTTATGAAAAGGGACACGCTGGATTTTTCTTTTCCGCTTCTTTTCAAACTCTCTAGACATGAAAAGATGCCAAGTTCTTCCTTTTTCAGACTCGTTAAACCCTGATTACATCGGACATCGTCTCCATGACGTTCATCGAGTTCCTCCTTCCTAGGGCTCATAAAATGTACTAGGTTGGATTTGTCCGAAGGAAAAACTTATAGCACAAGCATATGGCTATGCCCTTCAAGCTTGTTTTAAAAAATAATTCGGGTACTCGCCAAAAATGGTGGGGGAAAATTGAACCAGTCTTTAGTTATGTTGGAAGTATGTCTCTCTTGAACATGACACTCGTCTGCATTCCTGTCGGGTTGGGGACATCTCATTTCATCATTTTTTTTCCTCCATGGGTTTGGGTAATCTGTTTTGACCTCTCATCTACTCTTTGCCACATCATCATGACCTCAGATCCCTTGATGTAAAATACTGCCAAATCCAGAGTCATGTCGCTGATATGTTCAAGAGAAGTTTGCCTGTACAGTTTTAAACCTCCCTCTAATTATCTGTTGGTCCTGATTCATTATCATAATGTTCCTCTGTCTCGTGTCGATGTGAGAAACATTATGGCCCTCCTTCAACCAGGTTACTTCCTGTCAACTTCAGCTCATTATCCAAGAAGTTGATCTAGACATTCCCTTTTGGTACCTTGGAGCCTGCATGCCTCAATGGCAAGTTATTCGCATTTGACGACAGGTCCACTTCATTGGCCTTTGATCGAGTGATTCTGCGAGTGTTTGACGCCAGCTCACTATTCACATTCCGTGGATTTTACCTACTATACCTTGAGAACCATTATCATTATTGGTGGTTTCTCTCGCGCCTGTTAATGAATTTCATCATTGGCTGGTAATCAGGTGATTTTCTTGCATGTTCGACATCAGCTCACATATTCGCATGCTTGAAATTGTACTTGTTTGGATCGAGATGGAGCGCGAGACCCTAGGTTTTTTCTGATAAGATCTAGGCTATAGGATGTTATGATTTATCATGAATTTATTACATGACTCTTTTGATTGGATGGATGCGACCATACCTGAGTCTATTTGTTGATCATACCTACTGGATGGCTGCGTCTATACCTTGGATCTCAGTTTATATGTACTCTATTATGGATGGATGTGCCCACATAACGTATTCATGTATCAGAGATATCAGTTGTATTTTTCATTGCAGGTCTACCGATGACAGTGTTTGGTTCGAACACGTTCTCGTAAAGCATTTCACCCCTTCCTCTCTCTCGGACTTCATGCTTTATGGGGCAACTATTACACAACATTTTTTCACTGTCCATGCAATCCCCATCCTACACGTTGGAGGCTCATTTCTGTGACCAAAATAAAGTGTCATGCCTTGAAAAGACCATCATTACATCCCTTTCCATGAGTACAACATTCCTTTTGTTGACCATTTACTGAACAGACCATCAGGAACACATGTTTTTGCCTTGGCGCAGGTAGACCGTTATGCCCTCACACCGATTAGGTTGATTAACATTGGCCCCTGCACCCGCTAGCGCTCTGTCTCAGTTAGCTGCTCACACCAATATGTTTATGGAAATTTTTTTAAAAATAGAGGCGAAGTTTCGATCATAACAACTTCGTGGACGAGTCATATGGAGTGGTTCAACTGAATAACCACGACCTTCCTCCTTTGGCCTCTTGTTTCCACCTTTTGGTGAAAACTCCCAAGGGATAAGGCCTCCCTTCCACCATAGTAGGAATCCCAAACTCCTCCTCTCCCTCTATAAATATAGCCATCCTCCATTTTTGAAGCTAGTTGAACTAAAGATAATACATCAGAAACGCTGGAGAGATTTCTATTCAAGATAGAACATAAGAGTCCCTTATTGAGAGAGCTTAGGCTTGTGCCTTCATCCCGTCTAAATTCCCTGACATTCATCAAGACGTGCTTCGATTGAACCCCACTGAAGGAAGCTGTGATGTCAAGGATTGGTTGTAACTCTTTCTTCTATTAATACATATGTATAACTATTGTCTAGTTCCCATTTTGCGTTGATGTTTTCTATTTGATGCAGTATGCTTAACCCTCCTTGAATGGTTAGTAATTATGAATGAGATTGTTGTTTCTTATGCTGCACTTTTTTGTTGACCTTTTGCAGGTACCCGAGCATCGCCGCGAAAGGATCGTGACTTGCCGAGATAGGAATCGAGAGGCCACCACTACAATAGCCATGACGACAACATTGGACTCCAGGGAGGTGAATCTACCTCGTCCATTTTATTCAATATTTAGGAGCCTACACTCTAGTTTGTCCTATTGTTACTAGACCCACTCTAGGGCTAGAGGGATCGTCTCTGTTTGTAGAGAATATTTACCTTCATAACACCATTAGATTCAAATTTAGTGAATTTTATTAACAGTTTAAAAATATTAATAATTCAAATTCACAATCCACACCTAAGGTATCTAAAAATTAGAAACAAACAAATGAACACACGCTATCAAATATAGGAGTCAAACCACACACAAACAGTATGTTTCCACAATAAAACCACTAGTTGGTGATAAAATCCAATGTCACAGAAATTAATGTGGAAAAATGGCGGTTGGAATAGTTACCTTGAAAACCTACTTAATGAAATAGTCTGGTGCAAGTAACTTCACTATGCCATCTCGAAGTGAAGAGTACCCTCTGGAAAGTCCAAGTGAGTCTAACCAGCGCCTGTTCCAGGTATAGTGGGACCTTCCCTCCACCGTCACCTTGGGAAAAATCCTTAAGGTTATGGCCACCGAGGTCACCAACAGAGACAAATGCACCTGGGGGAACATTATACGATCCTACATACACGCAAGGGCGAATTATGAAGCTCAATCCCCTTGAAGGCTCCTCGACATGGTATTTTTGAGGTTTTCCAATAAGTGACCCCAAGCTCCTCGACAATGGTTAATCCGAGGTTTACCGTTTGTATTAATTGCACATCTTCTATCTTTTCCAATGAGATAGATATGATTACCTCACTGGGTTTGACATGATCTCGTGCTTGATTCTTTTAAGAAGAGCTTCCCAGAGCACAAATGAAATAATTGGAATTTTTCCTTACTGCAAGATACTATTGTTTGTTTTAATCGCTTTGGAACGTTAACTACAACTTATTCCAAAGCACTAGCCTAATCTATATTGGTGGAAAGAGCCCTAGAAAATGTAAAAATTTCTAAATGAATTTTATTTAGCATTGTGTTAAATTGGGTGTAGTTTACTCAAAGGGTAAATGGATATGAAACCAGTGGTGTTATGACCTAACCCAAAACTAAATGCAATCGAATATGATAATGTAATCTTTCACTTTGATGAATCCTAACTAAAGTAAGGAGAGAGGTTCCATTCACTTCCAACAATGCAAAAATTGATAAATAAGAGAAAAAAAAATTCTCTAATGCACTAATTTCATCAAGAAAAACTAATGCTAATCAATTCAAAACAATTTTTATTTTAATGTTGTAAAACAAGCATAAAAATATGTAAATTCAAATCAAAGAAACTGATCTAAATCTATGATTGTTTTTTCCATAATGTAAACTCTGTAGTTGTAATCTATGCACAATTCACATGAAAACTATGCAAATGTAATCTTTGCACACTTTTTGTTCATATTCTGAAAATGAGAATTCTAACTATGCAAATGTAATCTATGCAAGAGAATTCTCAAACACAAGATGATTCCAAATCAGCAAAAGAATAACAAAACTATTTTCCTTCACTAATGTAATCTAAGGAACCAATCAAGTGAAAGTAAAGAAAATTGGGTGAGAATTACAAAGGTCAAAAGTAAAACACTCAAAGGTGATTAACACTCAGAAAAAAATTAGCCAAAATTGTTAAGAAACTGAGACAAACCTCTAAGTAAGGACCAAAGGAAATCAAATTAATAATTTCTCAAAAAAGAAACTCAAAACACCCAATTAACTTAACAGAGACTGATGAGACTGTAAATGGATCAGGGAAAACTTGAAGAATCAGGTTATCTAGCTCTTAAAAAAGAGAAATTTTAAATTTTAAAAAATTTCAAGGGGGTGCGCAGCTTATAGTGGAATACAATGCACATGCACATTGAATTGAACTAAAAGTTGTGTAGGCTGCTGCACTATTTTCTACTGAAAACCGCGCAGTCAAGGAAAAACTTGGAAAAAATAAATAATAAGCTCTCTTTTTAAGGGATTCTTAAAAGTTATATCCCCAAATAGACTCAAAGAAGTCAAAATCAAACAACTTAAAACTCAAATTGAATACAAACAAAGAAATCTAGTTCTAGATCACCAGTACGGTCACCATTTTTTTACATGGATTAATCCCTCTTGCGGACATGAGTAATCTCCCTAGTACTCAACGAGTAGCTAGAAAAAAACATCCATTTGGAAACCTTTTTCTCTAGATTAATTTCATTTCAGAATTATTATAAGAAAGTAGAGAGGACATGCCCCTACCTTGAAATCCAAACATTCGATGTAGTCTTTTATCCTGTTGCTCCAAAGTGGTTTCTCCAATAAGTAGAACCTGCAATCAAAGACAAGACAAAGGAATCAAAGCATATGAAACATATAATAATCAAGAAAGGCTAATCCAAATTAGTGATCAAGGAGTCTAATTATTGATGTATTTCAGCAAGCATAAGAACAAATCAATGAGAAAAAGAGATCCATATGTATTATCTTGAATAAAAAGAGTAATCTTAGAACCTAATGCCTTGATGTTGTACATATTTCTCTCGGGGTCCTGAACAATCATTTCTCCTTCAGTTTGATACACCTTCCTCTCTAAATACCAACATGGAGTTATAGACACAAGGGTGTGATCATTCTCATGCAAACAACAACTCACTAGTGTATAAAAGATGCACTCTTGTGAATTCTCTTCAAAAATTCATTTACAATCTATGTGTGTCTACTTCAGTATCTACCCTTCAACTTGAAACTTGAGCTCAATTTATAGGGAAATAGAGGTAGTTTTAGTTCCATGAAGAGGGGGATGGATTCCTCTCATGAAGGGATTTGAGCTCCATGGACTAAGGGATAAGCTCCATGAGTGGAGGGATAAAGCTCGAACTGATCGCAATTCTAGAAGCTTCCAGTTGGGAGAATATTCAACCAGCTAGGCTTCTAGAATGTACTTTTTCTTTTATTTTATTTTCGTGGGGGTGCGCAGGTAATAGAAGAACAAAGTGTGGGGGTTTCCACAGTATATTGACCAAACAACAGCGCATGCTCTAGGAAAGGCTAGAAAAACCACACGGTTAGAATTTTAAGGGTTTTACAAAGCTTTTCTCCAATTCCAAGACTTTATTTAGGAACATTGGTGTTTTTGACTTGTAACATCGTGCATAATGAAATCTTCTCAACTTTCTCATCAAATATATTACCTGGTTACTTGGTTTATTTTGAGTATTTTTCATGTTGTTGGCCATGGAGTTTCTGCTCTGCTACAACTTCCTCAAGGACAAGTATATTTTTTATGGATATCAAGATTTTTTCTTCTTGAAGTGCATATATGTTTCCAACTTCTTCCTAGAATTGAGAAATTTCTTCGAGTAACATTCTTCCTTGAACTTAACTTGAGCCTCTTTGAATTCTTATTGTTGATTCTACTAATCCTTGTTTTTCACATTTACTAGTGTGTGTGGGGTTTTACAATAGAAAAAAAATCCTAGAAAAATAAATTAAAATATTCACACTAGTAAATTTTCACACTACTGGGACCCTACTATCACAAAGTTGTCCTTTGGCATGAGAAGTGATTCCCTTGCCATGCAATACTACTAAACTAATAATAAATTTACATGAAACTAACAACAAGGATTTGGTGAAACCCACTATAGTGGATGTGTTAGGCTAAAACCCCTTCAACAATTCTAAAGTAGACATATTTGTGTCTTACCATTTTTCCTCCCCCAAGTCATGTAATTAAAAATACAACCTACCTATGCTCTAATCCCTTTAGCACCTCCCCGAAAACAACACCAAATTTTTGGCCAAAATATATGCATATTAATTACAACAGTTAATTCTCAATCCAGGGGCTTGTAAAATTACTATGCACATGCACTATATGTGCAGGACAAGAGCTAGGTTTGGAAAACATAAACTTGAATAACGCTAGAAATCATATCGACAAAACATTTTAAAGAAACCACAATTACTTCTCTCAAGCTTTGAAGTTTTGATGGGGCTCGAATGGTTTAGGTGTAGTAATGTAATAAGATCCTTGAGATCATTTACCATACATGTACTATGTTTCCATCAATTTTCATAAGTTGAGATGAAGATGTAGAAAAAATCATAAACTTGTTGAGAAGGGAAGTGCAGAAACATAAGGAAAACTAATTTAATCTGAAATGATAAAAACTTCTATCAATCTAGTATCTAAGCATATAACACTACTTCCTGGAAGGGGACAATGCCTTCTTTGGGAGCGGGCTATTGTGACTTGCTTAGTGATAAGCTTATATCAATAATCCATCAAGATAACAAAATACTTCCATTGTAAACCATAAATATTATATTGATTTCAAAGAGAAGAATTACATATGGTATTTACCATAGTTATCTACTATACTTTTAATCTGTCTTTGGTCTAGACACTATGTACATATTACACACTCTGCTAACCTATTCTCCCATCCTTCATCCATATATATAAAGTATGTTCTACAAACAAAAACATATTTTTTATCTAAAATTACAAGGTTCGACTTGTTTAACATGATTCAAAATATACAGTTTGTTAAGGCATCACACTCATGATAAGATCCAAAAGATCAAGGGGACAATATTTAAATATATTCATTCTCATCTTGACCAATCCCATCTTCATTTAACCAGGCATTTGATTTGGTAGAGGCGTTTTTAGAAAATTGACCATTACAAAAAAATTGGAAAAGTATCCTTTAAAACGACCTCTAGATATCTCAATAAATAATTTTGGAAAATGGCTCACGTGAGACTCAACTGGGGGTATTCTGAAAAAGAAACTCACGTATCCAATTTTCCATTTTTTTCTTCATTTGGTCATAAATCATGCCTAGAAATTACTTCTTATTAACTGATACATATTTCAACCATAGTTTTTACTCATGCTTCTTGACAATGACTAGGGCATGAATGAAGCAACATAAAACCATAATAGGACAATGATCTCTAAAACCCATGTTCCGTAATTGTGCCATGACAAATGGATATACACCAATCTACAACATAAGATTCAATATTGAACTCAGCTAGCAAGAGCTAAATTTTACCAATAACCATCATTAGTAAAATATTATTTTAATCTTCTTAAAATATTGAAATTAAAGGAAATATACAATTTAATTGATGTTATATCTTATCATGGTTAAGACTGTAGATTTGATGTATTTATACACATGGACAACGATATTATAGGGATTGGGCATGAATATAGGTAATCATGGAGCAAAAAGGTAGGTGAAATTATGTCAAAATAATGTCAAAATAGGGGTTCAACACCCCCCCACACTGGCCATTTTGCATGTCCTCATTCAAACAAATTCTCAGTAGGAGCCAAAATTGTTGAAATTCCATTTTCCACTAAAGTATTGTTATACTGACCAAAATATTCAAGTTCTTTGGGTTTATGTTCCTTATTTATTTTAATCTACCTTTAATTTATTTGAGTTTACCCTCCACTTCTTTGATTCTTCCCTTCGGGACCTTATTGTGAACAACATAAATTTTGAATTTTCTTCCTTAATTTTCTAATATCCTTATCCTTCTTGGATATCAAGATTGGAAATATTTTTCATAGTAGGTGTTGCGGATGGAGAATGGGCATCATACTATTTAGCTATTGTTGGCTTGAGGGGTCCTGACCCAGGTTTAGGGTTAGCGTGTAACCAACAAAACCATCATATAACTAGCCCTTTCGGAAATGACCTTCTTGCGCAGGCTAAAGTCTCACCTGAAGTAGTATGGGGCGATGCTGGAACCAGGTTTCCACACCATGAGAGAGACTTAAATGGAGTGGGCACCTTCAGACCTGTTTTACTACATAGACTGACTTGCGCACCAAAAACCCTAACCAAAACCCTAGGTTAAATATCACTGGTTAATCTTGTGCATGCGCACAGACAAAAGATCCACAATTCCCTTAAAATTTATAACAATGTGGTATTCAGCCCTTACAGAACTAGGTCTATGCAATTAACATTCATGTCAACAGTAAAATAGGTACACAACCGATCCAATCATAGATAATATAACTCATAAGCATGAACATAAATCATATGAGGAAACATATTGCATATGAATTTAGTATTCAAAGTTACCCAAACAATTCTTTATTTATCAACAATTCGCAAAAACCCTTACAATCCTTCAGATCTAGCCATGCACATAGCTAGCGGGGTCTGCACACAACTAGGCTAAGGTCTTTGTGCACACAGCCAGCAGGAGCCTTCTAGACACAAATGCTTCAACAGATTCGCTTCAGAGCTCAATCATTCATCAAAAGATACATCAAACTTCCAAAAAAATGCCTTTTTCTGACTCGATCTAGACTTCAACTTATACCTTAGCTTGCACTCATACTAAGGTCCAAAAACCGTGGTTTGAGACTCCTAGATTTACCCTTTAGCCTAGTACAACTCATGAAGGGACTTTGACCCACCCCAAATCCCCTTGACTATGCATTATTTAGTGTGCACGACTCATAAATACAAAAAATACTATTATTTACTCAAAGATGCGGTCCTAAGGGACCTTGATTTACCCTTTAGCCCATTACAACTCATGAAGGGACTTTGACCCGCCCCAAATCCCCTTGAATATGCATTATTTAGTGCGCATGACTCAAAACTACAAAAAATACTATTATTTACTCAAAGATATGGGCCTAAGGGACCCTGCTCCAATAGCTACAGGGAATTCAAACTCAAACTAAGGGGTGAAATCATCATCCATTCTTGAGGATCTAGCCTTCCTAAACTTAAGGGGTTCACTTCTCTGTCTGTATGAAATCAAGGGATTTTGTGCTACTATTTCTTCTTCCAAATATAAATGAATGGTGGTATGCTACTCAGGATTGAGAAATTGGAGGCTCTGATATGTGTAAATTTCCTTGTTTTTAAACCATTTTTTATTCTTCAAGTTGATCAAATCCACAAATTCAGGGTTTAGTACTAGATGCCTGGGAAATGTTGGTACTAGATGCCTGGAAATTTCTAGTACTGGATGCCTGCCAAAGTCTTCCTTTTATCCAAGCTAAGAGTTGTCTGCATGAAGGAATCCAATTAAAATAAGTGTAATGGTTTTTTCATTCAATATCACTACCAAATCTCTGATTCATGCCACTTTACCATAAAAACCTATTGCAAATTGAAAGGTGACCTCATCATAAAATCCATGGAATTTTTCCAAAAAAAACAATATGCCACCCCTCTGCCATTAAGGTATGCTTGCATGAATTGTACTAATCTCTAATTCCTCTGTAGACTTAGGATCATGTTGATAATTATTTGGATTTCCCATGGTCTCTTAACAAATCTCTCTCAGAATTTGCACAGGAGAATTGTGACTGGGTATTTTTTTTATACCAAGCATTTTCATAGATGGGGGCTTAATGGTTATATGGAAAAGAGAAATAGGGAAAATTAGACTCATTCAACTTTTGTTAATAATTCTTATGATTCATCCCTCTATTGTGAATGACCATTAGTAATATTTCAACACAAAACCTTATCATTTCTAAAGGACATGTGAGATCATGAATTTTATAGGGAAATAACATAGGTCAATACTGTTGGACATTAGATAAACCAATGCACCCTGTGTTTTGTGACATGGACTAACCACCTCTCATGGATCCTTATCTCCGGCAATGCGATCGTTGACTAATACCTGTGAGTTTTGGTCTACTGACAATTCTGATTCCCAACAAGTGGTATCAGAGCGTAGGACATGCATTCGATACACACTCGGCTCATGTTAGGGGGGGAGATTATTGGAAATCGAATAAACCAACACTCCCCGTGTGTTTCACGACATGGACTAACTGCCTCTCATGGATCCTTATCTCTGGCAATGTGATCGTTGACTAACACCTGTGGGTTTTGGTCTAACTATAATTTTGATTCCCAACAATTACAAAAATTTAAGGATGTAAGGAAAAAAAAAATGATGATAAGAAGTGAGGTCATGAAGAATCATGATATAAAGTGATCGAATCAAATAAGGTAAGACCATAAGCATATAAGTAAATGCCATTTTATAATAGTCTTTTCCTTTGCATTCAATAAAATAAGAAAGGCATAAATAGATCCATACATCAAGTTATCTTCTTGATATATCATTGACACTCACAGTGACACATGAATTGCATTGCAGGAGTTTTTTTCTTCAAAATCATCACTTATATAGTTTCTGCTAGCTTAGTGTACTCCCTGTGATCAATGACTCAAATATCTATTGCACTTTTTCAAGATTGTAAGACATAGATGCTCATATGAAGAATGGTGATTATATGAAAACATAGGCAACTTCTAACCTACCTCCATAATACTTTTTCAAAACAAATATCTGCTCACTGCGTTAAAATGATCCTTATTATAGGTTTTATAAAAGAACTTGTGATGACTGAATTATTTTCTTCTACATCCTCCCCATAGGATGTTCAAACTCAGGTATAGTAGGATCATCTACTCTATGAAGTTTATACGACCATAAATTTGTCTTAAGAGACATTTTTATTTAGGATCTAGTTCATTTACTTACTAAATCCTTGCAAGGTTGCCTTTTACAACTTGGATTATTCATTCCTTTATTTACTAGATACTGCTTTATCTTACCCTACTTAATGAAAATAAAAACCTTTTCTCAAGTATATGTATATTTCTAGTGGAGCCACATGCACAACAAGGTTACAAATGAATTCATATTAAGACTAGAAATATGAACTTTGATATATACCATAATATGAAGAATCAATTGATATTCTTGATATGGTTCCAAGAAATATTAAAGGACAAGGTGCTACCTGGTCTGATCAGTATCTGGTGCAATATTTCAATGTAGTCACAATTCCCTTGGTCCTTTTGTTCATCATACCAAACTTGAGTGCCTTCTTCACCATCCCTGATTTGTACGTCTTCCTTTACCACCTACACTTGATGGTTGGTTTCTTAACCATATACAAGATCTGTTGATGTGCACAATGAAATATCCTCAACTTGCTCATCAAATATATTCCCTGGTTTCTTGGTTTCTTCCAAGTCTTCTTCCTATTGTTGTCCATGGATTTTTTGCTCCGCCACAACTTCTTGAAGGACAGGAACATTTCTGATGTATGTTAGGATTTCTTCTTCTTGAAGTGTAGATATGTTTCCAATTGTTGCCAAGATTTGAGAAATTTCTTCGAGTAATTTTCTTCCTCCAACTTAACTTGAGCCTCCTTGAATTCTTTCTGTTGATTCTACTAATCCTTGTTTTTCACATGGAATAGTGTGTGTGGGGTTTTAAAATGGAAACAAAAACCTAAAAAAATGAATGAAATCTTGCACACTACTCAAATTCTAACACTGGCATGTATTTCAAAAACTCATGCTACTGGGACCTTGTTGTCACCAAGTTGTCCTTTGGAATGAGAAATGTTTCCCTTTCCATGCAATACTACTGATATAATGAGAACTTTACATGAAACTAACATCAAGGCTTTGGTGAAACCCACTTTAGTGGATCCGTCAAGCTAGAACCCCTTCATTAATTATAAAGTAGGCATCTATGTCTTACCATTTCTCCTCCACCAAGCCATGTAATTAAAAATACAACATGTTGGGTAATCTAATTGTGAGTTAAATTACTTGCATTCAATTTCAATTCATGGTCGTATACTTGTGAAAAATACTTTCATAATCTATGCTATGAATCAAGTTTCAATTTCAAAAGGAAATTCAAATTTATTGAAAGAAATTGCAAGACTAAAATAAAACCTAATCACGAAAAATGTCTAAGATGAGTATGCACACACTTTTTTTTCAAAATTATCAAATTTGGAACTTGAAAAGCGATCTTTTAATCTATGTAATTGAAATGAATATTGACATGAAAGTAAACTTATTCTATTGACATGAAACAAATTTATTATAGTGACATGAAAGTCAATCTATATTATCAACATGAAAGTAAATCTATCTTATCAACAAGAAATTAAATGTATTCAAATGACTTGAAGGTAAATACTAGAAAGTAAATTTAATCTCTAAAACAACAAATCATTTACTAAGAAAGCATCGAATTCTTAAGCTACGAAATTTGAAGGAAACATATTTTAGAAGCAGTGAAAGAGAAATTGAAATTACTGATGTGTGCGTTTTCAAATTAGAATCATTCATGATTATCTGTGGATCTTAAAACGAACAAATTGATAAGAAATGAATCTTTAACACAAATTGTAAAGCAATGAATCTATGAAATGAAAGAAATAAAGTAAATATTTTTTGTTATTTTTTGTTTTACTCAAGCGCTTGATTTGCAAAAGAACATAAATGGAATGAGCATAAAAGAATGTAAACAATGCATATAATCAAAAGACTTAAAACAAACATTGAAGAAAATTAGCATAAAAGAAATGGATATATCTTGCAAAAATGAAGCATTAAAATACACCCATACTAATCAGGTGGCCATTCTAAAGTGCATAAGAGGTGGAAAGTTCAGGAATACATTTGATCAAATACCATATCTCAGAATGAAAGTTTACCCACACTCAAAGGATTGTATTCATGACATCAATAGTATTCATAACATGAAGCATAAACATAGCCAATATTTAAAATTCTTAACACATCAAGAATATGCATAGCTTTATCATTCTTAAAACTAACACAACTTTGAGAGGAAAATGATCTCCTATTTATACAAAATCTAAGTAATTAATTCATAAATGTAGATCCACGAATCCCTCCTAGATCCCCAAATATCTCATTTGGTTACAATCATGTGTTAACATCTAGAAACTAACATCTCTTCATATCCTCTCACAAATATCTCATAGCTTTGATACGAGACACTTATGAAAACTTCCATGTTTCTTCTCCCTGAAATGTGCTTGATTAATGATCTCAAATATTCCTCAAATCTTCAAGAGTTTGAAGATGAAATTCTAATTTGGGACTTAGAGCTCAAACATGACTATGTTGGAATATTCAAATATGCCTACACACATCACAAAACTCATCCAAATTTTTTATATAAGTAAATGCATGTTATTTTTCTGACATTTAACCATAAATTTACTCAAAATACCAAAGTAAATGTATTGGAAAATAATGTCTAAACCCATATTTAATCATGAAGATGGTATTAGTGCATGGTTACTGAGTTGCAGAATATGGTAAATACTAAAGGAAAATGAAAGAAAAGAGGGTGAAATGGATGACATTTTGGAGACCCAACATTCCCCCCAACTTAAGATGTTTCATGTCCTCATGCAACTTTGCATTGACTGTCATCGAATGAAATCATCTCTTTTTCTATAGACTTTTGTGGAGTAGAAGATCAAGTCATTTTGTGACTTTGAGATACTTCCAAGACTTGCAAAGTCTTCTTCATTTATTTATTTTTCGCAAGATTTTTTATTTTTATTTTTTATTTTTAATTCATTTTAATTAATTAATTATTATTTATTTATTTATCTATTTTTCTGATTTTTTATGAAAGTGATCTAAATGGAATTGTTGTGGTTAGTTCTTGTGTGGAAACCATAAGTATTTCAAGTGTTTTTTCTTGTGTGACAACACTTTCTTTTACTCTTCTTTTTGCCGCAACAAAGAATACTTGAAAAATTCTTTCAAAATGAAGACCCATTCATATACATATCAAATGATCCTTGCTCATGATTTGAATTTTTTCAAAGCATATCCATATTTGAAAAAAAATATCAACAACCTCAGTTAGGAGAAGTATGTTGGTCAACATTGTATGAGGTTATGGAATATGGAAATGAGATATGGTAATGAATATCACCCCCCAACTTAAGGTGTTTTCTGTCTTTTAATGAAAAGGGAGGAAAGTAATGTTACATGGGAAACTTTCCAAATACATATATTTTAACATTTAAGGAATTAATGATTAAATTTTATAAAATAGCATGCCTTCACCCACCTAAAAAGTCAATGAGTTATGCATTTGTGAGGTCTTGGTTGTTACTTCTAGATCATAGAATGTGAAGTGAAAGAATTTGATATGTTGCTTATTGGTTGTAGGAGTAGAGGATGAAATACAAAATTGGGATATTTGTTCCTTCTTATTGATGGGACTGTTGTTGAACTCTAAAATTGAATCTTGATTTATTGGAACACTGTTGCAAGCTGTTCAACATAGTCTTCATTCATATCTGCATCACAACATATTTCTTTTCTATGTGAATAACTTTTACCAGTATCAAACATAAAAAGAAATTGTTGGATTACCAACCATTAATGAATTTCGTTAACCAACATGAGACTTCTCACTGTCAATGTCAATGGGATTCAAGTTTCCCAAGTACATCTTACTAGGTATGAATAAATGAGTTGGATTCAAGTCACCTAGAAGATCTGACAAACAAGGGACATTGATGTATTCCCATAGTTCATTGGTGAGAGAACTTTCCATTAATACATGCAAGCCTCTAGGTACTAAAAATACCTCTAGTCTCAAACCCAGATAATGTGTTGAAATCGATGGGTCAAGACTTGTTAGAAGGAGGGCCTTAATTAATCCCCCGTCATATAACATGAGAAAAATGTAATAATGTAGAAGACCATAAATGAAATATTTGCACCTATCAAGCAACATTTATTTGGAAAAATGGAAGAGGACAACAAGGTAACTTAACATTGTAAGTGAGATGAATGAATTTATTCATGGGTTAGGGGTGAATGGAAGTGAGGCAGGAAAGTATCAAACTCGAAAAAGGGAAATAGTTTTGAAATCACACTCTAGTAATAAAGAGATGTAAATTTCATGGACTTCAATAATGGATGGACTTGTAAGATTAGAAAGATGAAAATGAATGAGTAGCAATGCCATGATGGATGTGATCTGACATGGAATTGACTTCTTCATTTTCTTCTGGAAAAGAAATTTGTTTTTGAAAACCAATTCTGCATGGATTGATATTCATTGAACTTGCAAAAACTTAACACTAATTTGCAATAAAATGTGAAATTATTGAGGGAGAGAGGTGATCGATCTCTCTTAATTTGATATATATACACAAAAATAATTCACAAATAGTGTTAATAAGACAAATTCAAGGAAGATAAATAAAAATGAAATGCACTTTTACCTGTCGGGAAGCCACTACAAGGAAAAGATCTTCTACCAGAGTTTTTCACGTAAGGCCCTATAAAAATAGTCCAAAAATCCGTTTGTAGTGGAGGTGGGTGAGAGGATGTTTTAGCATATGTTTTTTGGATGGTGCATCTACAATCTACAAATGCAATAATGCTTTACTATCCATACACGCACTAGTGCCGCATAGAACATGGTGCACCATGGAAAATATTTTTTTATAAAATATAAAATAAAAACATGGTGCGGTAAATAGCACAACACACCAGTGCTTGAATAATCGATAACACCATAAAAATGTATGCCCTTAAAAAAATCACTGCTATATATTTTTTAATTTAAAAAAAAAGGTGGTTCTCTTGGATATATTCCATACTGGTGTGGTTATAGTAACACATTAGAGGAGGGTTAAATAAAACAAAGCTCCTAGTCGTAAATTTCATTTTTACCATCTATATTGAAGGAGGGATCTGAAGCACCAATGCCACTCTTGCCTCATGCAGGTACACTGACATCGATGCTTCTCTTGCTCACCATCCTTTCATACCTTGCTTACTACCTGAATTTCCATTTTTTTCAAACTGTGGTAAATTTTGTTTTTCTCCATTACGTGTCAAAAATGCCTCCTCGACTATCACATGTCTAGGTAATGTCTATGTTTCTCTCTAATTTAATTTTTTAGCATATTAGAATTTCAAATCAACTTAAAATTTCCAATTTTTTTATTCTTTTCCCTTGCGTAGTGTGCTTGATATGTTCTACTTGCACCAATAGAGGTGCACTCTGTAAATTTACAGGGTGCACCACAATTCAGTGCATAAACGTAACACACCACTATTGTTGCAGTGAGTTTCATAATTGAAAACAAACTAGGAAAGCTAAAAATTGTATGTCGGTGTATTATGCCCGGTGCATATATATTTACTAAATGCACCGCAAAAATAATAATTAAAAATATATTTATAGATCAGTGCATTTGATAACCTGAATGTTTCGTACCAGTGCAAAAAGGTTATATGTGTGCACCAGTGCATAAGTGTGATGCAATGTGTTGAAAATTAAAATTTATGAACCAACAACAGTGCGTCATACGTATGTGAGCACTGATACCGGCGGAGTTGTGTTTGACAACACATTAGAGCCGAAAGTTATGTTTCCATATTTATAAAATAAATTTTCATTTAATAAAACAAATTGTATTTTATGTATGAGGCTAACGTATTTTATATGTCAATCATGTAGCAGAGATGTCAGCAAAGGGAGCAGGAGCAAGAGCAGGAGAAAATGGAAGACCCATACAATATGGGCCAACCATGGGAGGCCAGAGAGAGAGAGAGGGATTTATACCCTCACCCTATTACTACAGTCACCCAAATGATCTTAAGGACCATACACATCCTCAAGTACTATGAGGAGGCTACATCCCTAAAGGCACACTTTGTCTTATTGGCATATCTGAGTTGCCGATGGAGTGCCTAGGAGAAGGGTTTCCATGTTGGTCTTGGGTGTGGTATAGGCCCTCTGAGGAGGAAATATACTTTATCATTGAATTATCTAGGAGGGGGGGAGGATTTTTCCCAATTCCCTAATGTCCCCCATGGGGTTGCGGCTGAGACTCAACTTGCCAACACTAAGAGATATGTTGGGCCTCATGCAGTACATCTAGAAAATTTTAGGTGTGTGGTGGGAAACTACAAATTTATTCTTTTATTTCATAGGAGGTTAGGTGCCTCTCGTTATTAGTCACTACCACTACACGCTCTAGTAGTGATTGGAAACACATTAGTTACCCTCTTTTGTATTATGCTTATTCTTTGATTCAAGCGCCAAATTGTATCAGATGGTTTGCCATTTTTTTGAGGCAATTTTGTATGGATTTAGATAGATGTCGTGAGCTAAGACATGGGAGGGCGACCCTCCCTTTCTCTTCAGAGATTTTTTATTTATTTTTTCAGAGGTTTCTAGAGATGAGGCCTACATTTGACCGTATCCCTCCTAGGCTGATCATTGAGGTCCAAATTCACATGTGGGGGCAGATGATTCCCAAGAGGGGCCTACCAAAGTATTCGACCAGGATTTCTGTTGAGGCATTGGCACTCCTGGTCAGTGAGGATGACCATGTGTTTGTTGCGTTTGTGTTTCCATATGCGGGGAGTTATTGGAGACAGTGTCCCAACATCCTCTTCACACCAGTTGAGCCTCTATATGATAGAGGTAATATTAGTATTTTCTTTAAATTAATATAGTTTCATTTTATTGTTTTAATTAATTAGAATAAAATTTATTCTAACCCGTTCTTTAACTTGTTTTATTAAATTGTTTAATGAATTTGTCGAATTATTATTGTGTACTATATATTTTGTAGACATTAGCAAATTCGATGGGTTCATGCCTCCTCCCCCACTGGATGGAGGATATGAGGAGATGGGCAAGGCCCAAGAGGGTTAGGAAAATCCTCAAGGGGTTGTGGGCATCTAGGGCCATAGGAATGGTCTGCATTTCAGATGGAATACTATGACATATTGGCCAGAATATTGGTTGACGAGGGATTCCGCCCTACGAGGGATAAGATAGGATCACAAATCCTAGCTTCATGGATCTCTATAGGGTATGTTCATCAAATATGATGTCTCGTATGCATCATATCATTAGAGCTAGTAGGGCAATGACAATGATGAGGGATGTAGGGCATGAAGTGGTCACATATACGTCAGATGAGGGTGGTGATCATGATCATGATGATGAGAGTGGTGATCATGATCACAATGATGAAGGTGGTGATCATGATGATTTTGGTAGTATTACCCCATTAGATCATGGCTGTCAATCACTTGATCATGAGATGCAAGAGCTAGAGGATGTGCCTTATGTTTCTCTTGATAGAGCATACCATCCACCTCAGAGTTCACTAGACCACGTTGAGGTATTAGTTGACCATCCATCATCTTATGTTGTAGACCAACCAACTCCTCCTCGACCTCAAAGTTCAACAAACATTGAGGCAATAGTTGACCATCCATCGTCTTCTACTGCATTAATAGGTAGTTGGAATTACTACGCTTGTTGTATCATATATTTGACTTGTTTGTATATATATATATATATATATATATATATATATATATATATATAGTGCATTTTTTATGTTCATGTTTATGTACTTAATTTATATGTTGGTGTTGATGTGTATATTGTTATGGCATTTATAAGTGTTCATTTAATGTGCTTGTAGATAGATGTGTATGTGACAGTAGTTATTTGACATGAGATCTATATTAATTTGAGTACGTGTGTGGTGATGATGTTAGATTACAATGTTTGTGTTTTGTTAGATATGTCATGATGATGATTCCTTATTAGATTATTAGATTTGTGTGCTAGCTAATGAATTTTATATGTGTTAGAGGTGTATATAATTAGATGATGGTAGTGAATTCGAATGTGTATCTTAGATGATGTTTATGTTTGTTAGATGGTTATCATCATGATGTTTATTTTTATGAAACAATATTTATTATATATTATGTATTGGTGAACTTATCAAACTTTTATATATGAAAATGCATGCAAAATGGCTTATATTTTAAAAATGAAAATACATTTTTATAAATTAAAAATTTTAGTATGGTTGAAACTATGATTGTAAAATTACAACAAATATTATTCTCTTGCTTAGATAGTTCATTGATATTCAATCTAATTTAATTAGTAATATATTTCAACACTGGCAAGAAAAAAATAATTAAAGGGAAAATAATTTAGTTAGGTCCTAATAAGAAGAAAATGTGTAACTCATTCAATTTTTAATATAAAATGTTAATAATAATAAATTATTCAAAAATACAATTTAACCAATTCAATATTGGTTTATAAAATTCAATCTATTGTTAAATTTAAAAAACTTAAGTAACATTTTTTATAATTAATTTAGATTTAATATAACTTAAAATTTTTATTATTATAGAATTTAATTTGTTACAAAATCTATTTTCAAGCAATTTAAATTTAATATTTATAGCAACACTTACCAAATTAAATTAGAAATTTCTCTCTCTAAAGATGAGGATCAAGAAATGTAAAATAAGGCTTGTGAAGTTATTTGTAGTTGGAGATTTGCTCTATTGGAAGTTCTCCCTTAAAGAGGAAAGTGAATTTTTTTTTCTAGTAATAAAGATATAACATTTTGGTGCTATTTTGGTTGTTTATTTGCTATTGTACTGGTTGAATTTAACTATTTTTAATAATAAATATGAGTTAAATAATACAAAAAAGATACTATATTAGATTTAATCTTTTGAAAAATAATATATTTTATTATTTCTTAATAAAAAACTCAAAAAATATTATTTTTTACATGTATTTATCATGATATAGTCAAAAAATTCATGTCTTCACATTTCTCCTAGCTAATCTTACATCATGTTCACAATGATAAAGACGTGTCTACTTTAAACCATTTACTTATAAATACATAAAAATTAGATATTTATCTTACATAATTTAGATAGGAAAGAAAAATGATTCACCAAATGTATTTGAAACAAATGCCTCTTAATCACCATCACATTATTTATCATTTAATTCTTAAGGGTGAAAGCGTGAAGATGAATTACACTTTTGGGCCAAATGTGGCAATGAAATTTCAAGTTTTCCTTTTTTATCGAATTGCAACCCTCAAAATTCATATAAACATTGTGAATTTTGATTTAAAGTAAAAATAAAATATGTGGAGAATTATGTTGTTGACCTAATGGTATTTTCATTAAATTCAATATACGTCCTTGCAATTTTTCACAAAACTTAAGAGGTATCTGTGTGTTCACGTAACATAACTTAGTCTAAAATGTGTAATTTTTAATATATGTATATATATAAGCATGATCTACACCGAGAGAACTAAGTTTTTCATATTATTTTTTTTTTAAATGCAAAATTATATTTTTTATTATTTTTCGAAGTTGGTGAAGTAATATTTCAATTTCATTTTGGAGACACGTGTTCACTAAGTTTTTTTTTCAACTCTTTAAATAAATTGAAAATCCAAGAGCCCACTTTTGAAGAGGACTCGTAAATGAAAATAGTGGTATTTTTTGAAATTTTTTCGTTGTGTATATTTTATGTTGAATTTTTATTTAGCCCCTTTGAAATTGTCCAAAAATGTTTCAAGCATTATGTTTAAAATAAATTAGATAAAAAATATCATATGAATTCAAAAATATCAAACTCATATGCCATTGGATAGAGAGTTTCTTCCCAAGTCCAACATGATCAACTTTGCTGCTTAAGAACAATTTTTTCTTGGAGTTCGCTAGGGTACAAAATGTTGTTACAGAGAAATTTGTAGAAGAGGAGCTAAAAATCTATTTTTCAGGCCCTCAATAACATGATCAAGTGCTTAAAACGCTCTATCGAGTGTTTGAAATTCAAATTTAAAATAGCTCAATTGAGGGTTTAATAAAATCTTGATCAAGCTATTAATGTGGTTAAACATAGGCTCGATTGAGCTATCATAATTATCTTTAAAAAAAAGAGAGAAAAAAAAACGATGTATCTCAATACTTGTCTTTAAGTGAATTATAAAATTTATATATTCCATAAAAATAATTTTTATAAATACTTAAATATATTCCAAACTCTATTTTTTCTTAATTATAAATCCAAATTTTATTTTAATTTACCAAGAAAATAATTATAACTTTCTATAAATATTTTAACTTTGTTTTTTCAATTTTGAAATTCTTAAAAATGGTAATTTGTTTATTGTTTTGATTTTAAATATAACATATTTTTATGCTTAATCATTTTATAATTTTTATTTGTAGAAATTTTCAATAAAAATAAATAAATTATAATAAATAAAGAAAAAAACAACAAACCAAACTGAACTAAAATTTATAATATTATAATTTTAAAAATAATTTCATATGCACATTTAAATCTAGGTTACTCATATTAAAATTAGTCAAATAAGTTTTTTAAATTTTATGATTTCGTTATGTTTTTATTATTTTAAAATTATATATTGCAAAGAGTAAAAAATTCTATATATACTTAGCACTTGTGGAGACTAAGGAAAAAATTGAGTGCAATCACATTTTACAGGTTGAGTGAGATATATAAGTGCAGATACCATTGCATCCATTACAACTATATTAATTATAACTTACAACTATTAAGACTACCTTAATATTATTGCATTCATTTGTTTCTTGAAAAAGTGGATATATATATATATATATATATATATATATATATATAGATATATAAGTTTGATTTTAATAGATATGGTTATAATTGAGGGAATTTTAGTAAATTTTATAAAATATACATTTGTAATGAGAAATTTATCCACACCATTGTTTATTACTATTTAAATGCAAATAGTAATAAAATGTGGTTTTTCTTTAAACTATCAAATACTTACAATTCTAAAGTTTGCATATCATTGTTGATATTTACATAAATTTTAAAATTTTCATCTTTAAGGCTCGATCGAGCTCCTAACCCGGGGTAACACAAGAGCTCGATTGAGGGTTTGTTTAAACACTCGATCAAGTTATTTTTAAGCGCCTCAATAGTTCGACTGAGCGCTTAAAATTACTTGATCGAACATCTTTTTTCGGCAAAACGCGCCCTCATTTCACCAAAAAGTGTAACCCAACTCCATGCTTTGTCCCTTGGAAATAAAATATTTATTAATTCAGCTTTTATTTATAATTACCATTGGAAAGAAAAGTGGAAATTGTTCCACTATCCATGAAGAAAAAATTAAAATCTCTCATGCATCCATGTAAGCCCATTTGTTTCTCTTATGGTCCATAAAATTTGTAATAAACATTTTTTTTTTAAAATACATATTCTATTCAACTTGCATAAAATATATACATCCAAATTTTCAAAAAGTAGGTGGTCTCAACCCAACCAGGTTTGTTGACCACCGTATGCAGAAGATGAAAAAAATACAAAAAAGGATGCTAAAGACATAGTTCTGGCCCGAGAGGGTTAGTGAATCCAAAAAACAAGTAATACCAAGAGGGCACATGTGATCATGCTATTCATCTGAAGTGATGGAGGCTGGGTTATCCGAGGTTGTTCCTAGAGGAGGCAATGGATGGAGGGCACATTGGACATGCCCTTCGAAGGGAGCCATTCATGACTACAACTTTTCCACCTTTTTGGAGAGTAGGCTATGGCCACACAAAACCACCACCACTCGCTCGTGAACCTGGAACTGGAAGTAGTGAATTATGTCTAGGGTGGTTAATAGCTCTACATGTTCCCCCCTTCCGATTCTCTCAGTTGTTTCCATCCGATCTAGTAAAGGTTGGATTAATTCTCGACAATTCTCTAGGCAACAATGTTGAATTTCCTGTGAGTCGTTTTCCAAGTATCCGCTAGACCCACAACTCCTCTTCCCACCCCACTTCGTGCCTCCTCGCCTTTGGGCCTGTGGAGGTCGACCACCTTTCCTCGTCACCTACCCACCACCTCTGCGTCCCCCTTGCACACTAGATCCCGACTGCTTTGAACGACCTGCAACCTTGCCTCCCCGATGTGACCCACCACCCTCCTGGCTCGAATTCACTAGTGGGATGACCAATTTTGGGTCTTAACGTCCCGTCGGACTATGATTCACAAGGAGCGAAGACCAACCATGCCACAGGGATGGCCTCATCCTAGAGGAGCCTTCGATACCACAACAATCACTAGAAATAGGAATTCCAAAGTGACCACCCAATGACAAGGTGAGCTCAGCCCTAAACCACCACAACCTCCTATCCAAAATCCGAACCCTCCCGTCACTCAAGTAAGAATGTGAATTGACAATACCTATTTTGAAGCAACAACTTTATTCCCACCAACATTCTCCACTCCACTAATCAATTCCACCGCAGAAGTAGCTAGAAAAAGTGCTAAGCTAGTCAAATTACAGACTCAGAGTGGTCCATATGAACACCACTCCATCCAAAGCACACTAACACCCTTCTCACTTAGTACTGTGGAACTCAAACCTAGTGAATTGTAGGAGAGTAGCTCTCCTTCCCCTAGTATGTCCTGAAAACCACAAGAGCCACATGTTGTGGCTCAAATTAGCCCATGTCACAATGAACACCCTGGTGAAGGAGCTTCCTAGGTGAAGCTTCCGCCACCACGAGAGACTTCTCTCGCGAACCCACTTTCTGCACCCAGTAGAGAACCAGAGTCCCACTCCTTCCAAATTCAAACTGAACCAAAAAATATGGAAGGTTATTTTTACCTCAATCACACTGCGCCACAACAGAAAATCTCGGGGAACCCTTCTAGGGATAGGCGCTGGACTAGAAAGCCTTGCTCAAACCCAGAGAGATAATTCGTTTCCAAAACCAAAAGGCCAAATGCCTATGACTTCGTTGTTGTGCATAAAACCACTCATACGCATGAAGTTGAACCACAACCTTAAAATGAATTTCGTTCTAATTACCCATCCGCCACCTTAGAACTTCTCCTCTCACACTCGACGAGGCGCTAGGCTATTTCACACACTCGCCATTACTTACCTCTGATCGCTTAATGAAGTGAGGGGACTGGGGGGCCGATCCCCCTTCCACTTGCTGCATGACTACTAACATGGGCCAAGAGGAGCCACGTGGTCCTGGGATCTCACCCCCATTAGGGAAAACTCTTCCTCTTCCACTATATGACATATTAGTTAGGTGGGTACTCTGCTCCAAGGGGGGCCAGTCTTGCAGAAGATCTTGGCCCTGGTGATCATTGCCCCAATTAGCTAGATTATCCGTTGCCTTATTTCCTTAATAGTTAACATGTTCTGTGATTACATAATCAAAGGAGAAGAGTTGGGAATGGATATGCTCGCCTATTAGCTCCAACCTTTAGCTTTTGATGACTTTCTCCATGGAAGATTCATTAATGAGGTTTTGAAGCATAGCTATTGCTATATGAGAGTCTCTTGTGACTTGAAGCTTGAAGACCCACAAATTCATAGCTACGTGGAGTCCCCTTTCCAAGGCCAGATACTTCACCACATTGTTTGTGGTACTGCCACATGATGTTGCATTAAAATTAACTACTTTCCCTGTGTCATTGTGAATTAGCCCCCCCCAAAGCCAACTGACCCTCGTTTGCCCTTCGAGGCCCCATTGAATTTAAGTTTGAGGAAACCCTAAGGAGGACAAGTGAAAAATCGAGATAAAGTAACATGTGTTAAGGGGTGACTACGTGGCTCACAATCCATGGAATCCATGTGAATATCAAGGTTCACTAAAATGGTGCACTCACACCCCTCGGCTTTCCAGTCATCCTTAGTCCCTTGGGATATATCTAGAGTTTATTTGATGTTCCGAAGGAAAATTTTCCATACATTTGAGGCTTGAAAGGATTTTGAGTGGAAGACAACTTTGTTTCTATCTTTCCATATATTATAGAGGATAGAACCATGTGAGAGGCTCCAGGCTCTATTAATAGGGGGGTTTTTGAAGAGATTCCATCTCCAGGCTTCCAAGGACTTGTGTAAATTGTTGGTTAACCAGTCAGATGCACCGAATACCACTTTGAGTTAGTCCCATATTTCCAATGCCTTGGGACAAGAATTTAAAAGGTGATTTTTTGTTTCCTACTCACTACAACATAAAGGACACTATCACGGGCCTAAGAAGCCTTTTTAAGGATATTTATCCCACATGAGTAGATTTCCATCACTTGTTAACCATAGGAAGAATGCGAATTTTGGCCATAATCTTGAGTACTAAATTATTTTCCACAACAGATCTAGCTCCTCATCTGCCACACAAGATAAAATTGAGTAAGCTTCCTTGAGGGTGAACATTCCTACCGATCAATGACCCCATCTCAATTTATCATGTTCTACATTGTTAAGAATAGGGCATTTTTGGAGGATAAAAATGACCACTTCCTAGTCTAAAGGGGGATTGCGGACCAACCAATTGATTGGATATTTCCACTCTCGCCATTTTCCCACAAGGGGGAGTCTAGCCAGAAGTGCTTGACATGATTTGTGCCCAACTGAGAGGTAAAATTGTGGAGCTCGAAGAGATCAAGGTTTCGATCCAATATGGGGTTCTTCATCCAAATATTGTCCCAAAATTTGATCCTACATCCATTCGTGACTTCTAAGAACCCATGATCTCATATGATGCCCTGATGATCCTTTTCTCAGTTCTAGATTGAGGATCCATTTGGTAAGTTTTGATGGTTCTACAATGGGCCTGCCAACCTTCTACCCTAGTTTCGCTAGCCCAAGTTGTTTCCATATATATTGACCACCTTGAACCTAGCGCCACCAAACCTTTGCACTAAGGACTTGATATAATAGCTCTAGATATTTCAGCCCTATGCCTCCATGGATATTTGGTTTTCATAACTTGTCCTAAGCCACCAGGGCCCATTTGTGACTGATCTGTGGTCCAGCCCAGAGGAATTTCCAGAACTTGGTTGTTAGCTCCTTATAAATTCTCTTAGGGGTCATAAGGGCCGATAGCTGATAGATGTGAATGGCCTGCAGAACTTCCCTCAAGAGAACAAGTCATCCTACCGAGTTCAGAACCTTGAAGGTCCAACTAGAGAGATTTTTATCAATGCATGACAACAACTCCTTCTAGTGGTATAAATTCAAATAATTTCTCACCAAAGGGACTCCAACTGATCTGAATTTGAATGTTAGTTTTTTTGTGCTAATTTTATCTTCATATTTATAATTTATTTGTTGATCTTATGCTTTATTTGCATAGGTTTCATTAGCGTTTATGTGTGCCAAACAGGTACATTAACTGAGTTATTTAAGTAAATTTGAGAGCATAAAGCATGAAATACAAATGTTGAACAACAACAAAAATAAGTACAACAAGCCATCACAATTAATCCATTAACATAGTGTTTTGATGAAGGAGTTCACCCCTCCTGGGCTACATCTCCTTGGTTTAGCTTCCATGGCTTGAGCCTCTGTATTAGGTCAAAAGTAAAAAAATTCTTGTTTACATTCACCTACAACTCCTGAAACCTGCTTCAATGAGTCCAGAATGTCAAAATCTATCAAAAATGACTCTTCTTTCTCTCAATTTGGTTGAAAATTGCAAAAGATATGGCCAAAACCATTTTCCCAAGTAAGCTGCCTCCAAAACTAGAGAAGACTCCAGTTAGCCCCGCTAATTATGGAGGTGGCGCCTAATTTGGAGGTCCGCTGAAAATCCCTCAAACTAAACTCTGAGTTAAATTAATTAAAACGTGGTTTAAGTGGGATAAGTGTGGTTTAAATGCACATAAGTGTGGTTATGATAATCAAGGTTTAAAACCTTAACTTTGGGATTAACATTACTTAACCTCACACTTAATTGATAACCCACACTTAAATGTTGTCTGCCGCCTGTGGTCTTATGGATGGTCTCATGGGGAGGGGGTTGGCTCGATGGGGCTGGCCCCCTCCAAACCCCAGCTGCACATTACAATTGAATATAAATATAGCCGAAAAACATATATGGTTAAGTTCTGCAACTGTGGTGTATTGGTAGGAGTGGAGAGTGGTGTGGGGGAGGTTATGGGGTCAAGCCTCGACCTTTTCCCAGCCTTGTGGTAAAAAATTTTCCACCCAAAAAAATTATAACATGACCTTTGGCATTTAATAAAATGAAACCTTTGAAATTTTATATTAATTTGGATTTCGGCCCAAGTCTTCGGAATTTGGTTTAAATCTGATATGCACCAAATATCAAACCTTTGAATATATTAAAAATATTTTAAACCTTTGACAAATGTTAAAATGCCACCATAATGTTCAACCATGCGGACTTTGGTATATACAATTGCAATTTCGACCATGTTGTATGGAATTCGAACTTTGGAGAGGGTACACTAGATGGGGCACGTGGCGGCCCCTAGCTGCACCACGTGTTAGCCTCTGGTTGGGTTGTCTCCAACCATAATATTAAAAAAAAATCGAATTCAACCTTAGGAGCCAAAATATATATATAAAAAAGTCACCTTCAAACCAATTCGGTGAATATTGTTGTGACACTTGTCACGTTGTCATGGGGAAAAACTTAAGAATATGCCCAAAATATACCTTGTATGCTGGGCTTCCATGTCATCCTTCTGTCCTGTTTTTCAAATTTTTTAGCTATTTAGGAAAATGAAAAATAGTCTCTATCCTCTTCATTCGGACTCAATTTTCAACGAAACGATTTGCGTCGGATTCCTGGTGACGAGCTCTTCACTGTTGTTCAATTTTCAATCAATTTTGAGCACTTTCATTTTTGAGATTTTACACTGAGAACATAATCATTCCTCCCCAATAGAATCCTTTTGGAACTAAAAATCTCTTTGATTACTAATCATGTGGATGAGGGTACATTTCCCTCACCCTTCCAGTCTCAATCCACTGAAACTTTCCCATTTTCATCAATTAGAGCTTTTCACAATAACTTGACTTTTTCCTTGACTCCTGCAACCTTATCTTGTTGTTGTTGACACCATCATGATGCAATTACCATGAATTTTCAGAGCAAAAAGCTATTCTTGCATAAACCATCTTTTTCCTACCTCAATCATTAATAAAAGGAAACTTAAAAATTGTCTTACCTTGCACACTGTCATCATGGTGATTCTTAATTGATCTTGCTTTGTACTTGCATCGAATATTGACCAAGTATCTTTTTCCATTTCCATGTACCCATTGGAAACAAAAAACAAGCACTTGTGGAACCCATGCCTTATTTTTCAAACTACTTTGTCGCTTCTCATTGACCTTGCAGTCTCTTGCACCAGCATCTTGTTTCCAACACTGCTCAACACTGATGTTGACTGCTACAAATGTTTTACATCTTGTTCACCTCCTTTCAAAGGCAAACTGTTAGAGTCCTAAAACATCTTATTACAATCATAAGAAACTTTAATGAAATCAACTTGTTCATTCGATGCATATTTTTGAAAGGTTTGATTCAAAACATCTCTATAATTGATCATTAACAATGTCAAATTCTGACTTGCATTCACTATCCTCTTCATTTCTCCTGCATGTATAAGAGACAAACTTGTCTTCTTCTCATGTACTCTATTATGTACTAAATTCCATCTTTAAACAAGTGATACTTATTCTCATGGCGATGAAATACTTCTTTCCTATCATACAGATAAGGACTTCCCAAAACAATACTTGATATCTCAAGCTACACCACATCAAATTCAACTTCATCAAGAAAGTTTGAATTGATGGCGAATCTTAGTATGCACTTCCTTGTAACCTGCATGTTTGTATTCTTGCATATCCACCCTAAAGGATAAGGTCTTGGATGTCTAACAATTCCAAGGTCTAGCTTCTTAACCAAGTCTTTGGAAATCAAGTTAGCTTGTGACCCCCTATCAAAAAGTGTATCGATCTTGGTATGTTTAGAGACTACTCTAATATGGAAAATTTATATTCTTGTATCTTCATCTTGAGTAACATTGGAACAATTTGAAGAACTAGTGCTTGCTATGTGTTTAAATTTCAAACCCATGGTTGCAATATTTATCTCATCTCTTGAATCTAAACCTGAGTCATGTTCAATTATAGCAACCATTTTCTCCTTTTCTTTGGCTTTCAATTTGTTTGGCTTCAACTCTGGATGAAGTTTCCAACAATGGTCTTCATCATGGCCATTCTTAAAATAGTGTTTACATGTGAGTTTCTCTTTTTATATTTTGACAGAGCTATTCCTCTTTCCTCTTCCATAAAACTTTCCCTTTCCTTTACCCTCACTATCACTTTTCTCATCTATGTTTTGTTTCCCTCTTGCTTCTAAGTGTGTGGCTTGAACACAAACCTCATCTATGTTTGTGGGATTAAACATGAGAATAGTGTGCTTAAGTTAATTATGCAAACCCCCACTGTACTTTAACAAAGTTTCTTGAGAATATAAATTAAAACCCAAAATAAGAGCTCTTCTCCTAAATTCATGAGTATAATCTTACACACTTTTCCCTTTCAATTGTCTAAATTTTTTCCAATCCATAATGGCCTTTTTCATGTAAGCTAGAGGATAAAATTTCCTTTTAATGGCATCAATAAAACTTGACCAATAAATAGAGATACTACCATAGTTTTTAATCTCTTCTTGAGTCCTTGCTTCCCACCATACAAGTGCAGATCCTTCCATCCTCAAAGAAGCCAATTGAATCTTTATGTCATCTTCATGAAGGTTATGAATTATGCAATACACCTCCAATTTAAATATCCAATTGTCCAGCCTCTCTGCATTTACCTCGCAATTATACATTGGAAGCTCAAATTTGACATCAAGTTTGAGTAAGGGTGTTTTTCCTTTTGTGGATTTTGTGTGAGTGTGGGTTGTTTTTGTGGTGGAAGTGGAAGATGGTGTTGATGGTGTTGATGAGGATGATGAGGATGGTGGAGATGGAGGTGGCTTTCCTCCACTACCCTTTGAACCCTTCTCTTTCTAAATTTCTTTCTCCATGTGGAGGCTTAGAACCTTCTCCTTCCATTCCTGCAGTAAATGCATCAAAAATAATTTTAACCATCATATTTATGTCATTTAAGTCCTTCTTGACATCATCCTCTTCTGAATGACCTTTAATTTCTCCAACACCTAACATGATGGCTATGGATTCAAGCTTAGATTCTGGTGCTTGTACCTCTTCAATCTCATCTTCTTGAGACAAAACTTGAGGTGCTTCAAGTGAAGTTGTGAGTGGAACTTTGGGCGGATATGGTGCCCTTGTGGTTCTCCTTCTTCTGGTCCTAATCTCAGGACTTGCAACCAACAATTTCCCTTCATCTCTCTACAACTTTAACCTTGTAAGCATCAAAATTTTGCAACCATTAAAACCCTACTTGCATAAAACTCAAGCAATTGTCAAGAAAATAACCTTGCCTTTCAACCAAGATCTAATACCAACTTGATTTGAATTTGAATGTTAGCTTTTCTGCGTTAGTTTCATATTCAGATTTATAATTTATTTGTTGATCTTATGCTTTATGTGCATAGGTTTCCTTGGTTTTTATGTGTGCCAAATAGGAAAATTAACTGAGTTATTTAAGCAAATTCAAGAGCATAAAGCATGAAATAAAAATGTTGAACAACAAAAAAACAAGTACAACAAACCATCACAATTGAACCATTAACACAATGTTTTGATGAAGGAGTTCACCCCTTCTGGGCTACATCTTCTTGGTCCAGCTTCCATGGCTTAGGCCTCTGTATTAGCTCAAAAGTTCAAAAATTTATGTTTTCATTCACCTACAACTCTTAAAACCTGCTTCAATGAGTCCATAATGTCAAAATCTATCATAAATGACTCTTCTTGCTCTCAATTTGGTTGAAAATTGAAAAATATATGGCCAAAACCATTTTTCCTAGTAAACTGCCTCCAAAACTGGAGAAGACTCCAGTTAGCTCTACTAATTATGGAGGTGGCGCCTAATTTGGAGGTCCATTGAAAATCCTGCCAGACTAAACTCTTATTTAAATTAATTAAAATGAAATTTAAGTGGGATAAGTGTGGTTTAAATGTGCATAAGTGAATTTATGATAATCAAGGTTTAAAACCATAAATTCGGGATTAACATTACTTAACCCCACACTTAATTGTTAACCCGCACTTAACCCTTGTCCGCCGCTTGTGGTCTGGTGGATGGTCTCATGGGGAGGGGGCTAGCCCCCTCCAAACCCCCACTACACATTACAATTTAATACAAATATAGTCGTAAAGCATATATGGTTAAGTTCTGCAATTGTAGTGTATTGGTAGGAGTGGATAGTGGTGTGGGGGAGGTCATGGGGTTGAGCCCCGACCTCCACCCAGCCTTGTGGTAAAAATGTTACTGCCAAAAAACATTATAATATGACCTTTGTAATTTAATAAAATGTAACCTTTGAACTTTGATATTAATTCGTATTTCGACCCAATTATTCAGAGTCTGGTTTAAATTTGATATGCGCCAAATATCAAACCTTTGAATATATTAAAAATATTTCAGACCTTTGACAAATGTTAAAATGCCACCATAATGTTCAACCATGCGGACTTTGGTATATAAAATTTTAATTTCGACCATGTTGTATGGAATTCAAACTTTAGAGAGGGTCCACCAGAGGGGGCACGTGGTGGCCCCTGGCTGTACCTTGTGTCAACCTCTGGTTGGGCTATCCCCAACCATAATATATAAAAAAATTCGAATACAACCTTAGGACCCAAAAAAAAAATAAAAAAAATCACCTTCACAGTTTCATTGGGAAAAACTGAAGAATATTCCTAGAATATACCTAGTATGTTGACTGGGCTGCCATGTCATCTTTCTCTCTTGTTCTACAAATTTTTTAGTTGTTTAGGAAAACGAACAACAGGATCTATCTTCTTCATCTGGACTCTGTTTTTGACGAAATGAATTGCATCGTATTCCTGGCGACAAGACCTTCATTGTTGTTTAGTTTCCAATCAATTCCGAGCACTTTCATTTTTGAGCTTTTACACTGAGCAGCTGGTCACTAAGGTAGGTGTTGGGGAGCGAGCCTATCTTGAACTCGAGAGCTATTTCCAAATGGGTTTTTAGCTGAGGATGAATGTTGAAAAAGAATATATCTGATTTATCACCATTGACCTTGGTACCGGAATTCTGTTGGAAAAGCTCCAAGATAGATCCTAGATTCTTAGCCTCTTTTAAGGCGGGTTTCCCATAGAGCATGTTATCATCAAAAAATTGGTAATGGTTGAGAGGAGGAGCTTCTTGCGAGATCGTGATACCCGTGAGGCTACTTGATTCAGCTGCCACCTTGATTAACTGTCTAAAACCTTTTGCAACAATGATAAAGAGGAACGAAGAAATGGGTTCGCCTTTCCTTATCCCCTTGGAAATGTGAAAGATTTGAGAGGGCACTCCGTTTACCAAAATGGAGAAGAATGAGGTTAAATCATTGACTGGATCCACCTAATCCAAGAGGGGAAAAATCCAAATGAAGCAAGCATGGACAAAAAATAATCCCAATTCAACCAATCATAAGCTTTGAAAAGATATAATTTAATGAGCATACCTAGGGTTTGAGAAGAGGTCAACGAGTGTACTACTTCATGAGCTACTAGGATCCCATCCATGATTTGTCGTCACTCTACAAAGTCTAACTGATCTAGAACAATGATTATCTTTAACAGAGGTTTAAGCCGACATACTAAGATTCCAAAGAGAATCTTGCAGATGAAATTGCACAGTGAAATAGTATGAAAACCACTCGGATCTAGTGCCACACCCTTCTTAGGAACAAGAGTCAAGAATTTTGTGTTCAGGCCCGACCATAGCCACTGAGTGCGACAAGAATACTTTGCTAGTTCCTGAATCTCTCCTTCCAGAAATTTCCAACTGACTTTGAAGAAATCAGAGGTGAAGCCATTTGAGCCTGGGAATTTAATTGTCGGGAGAGCCTTTACCAGTTCCTCTAATTCTTCTAAGGATATTTCTCACATAAGAGCTTTGTTTTGATCTTTCTTAATTAATTCAAGAATATGTTGTTGGATCCTGGAAATTGCCTCCCTCCTATCCACGTCTGGTTTGCTAAAAAAGTTTTTGGAAATGAGTTATTAGTTCTTCTGGAATTTCCTCCTATTGCACTAGTTGTTGCCCATCTAAGCTATTAAGGGAGAAGATGCAGTTGAACTAGTGGTGTTTCAACATGGTCCAGTGGAAAATTTTCGTGTTCTGCTCACTCTCCCTGAGCCACTGAACCCTCGACTTTTGTTTCCACAGAATATCCTTTTGTTTCCTTTGTTGCTCTAAGTCATTTAATAACTGACCTTCCTAGGCTATGAGGTCATCAGATTTCCCTTCCGAGATGATCTGCTGCTGGAGAGATCACATTTCTTCTTCAAGTCTCCTCTTCTCCAAGTGATTATTTTCAAATTCTATTTTGTTCCATTCTTTTATTTTTTCTCTTATTTCCTTCAAATTTAGTTGGAAAGTGTACATTGGGTTACGACCATTTACCCTTATTTCTTTCCACCAGTGCTCTAGTTTAGCCAGGAATCCTAGTTTTTCGAGCCAAAAAGCTTCAAAATGAAACAGACAATTTTGGGGAGCCATGTGCAGATCAAACTCTAAAAAAATAGGCCAATGGTCTGATCCAAGGCATGTAAGAGGCTCAACCAAAAAAAATACGTCATGTTGGAGGATGCTATCTGAAAGAAGAAAACGATCAATTTTTGAGGCTATTTGATACTTACCACCGTATTGATCATTCTAGGCGAATGTGTCATTCTCAAAGTCAATGTCTTATGTTCCCATATTTTGGATGGTGGCTTGGTAATACTGGGAGATTGGATCTAGGCGCCTAATGGCGCCCTTCTTCTCACCTAGTTCCTTGATAAGATTGAAGTCCCTAGCCACTATCTATTTGGGTCCCCCTAGAAGCTCCTTAAGGTATCGAAGACTGTGGAGAAAAATTTCTTTCATCCCTGGTAACGTGGGTCCATATACCCCAGTCAATCAGGTCTTGTCTGATGACAAAATGCATTCAAATTATCTTGTAATAGTGTGGGGGTTGGCAATCCACTACCCAAAGGAAATAGATCGAGGGTCCCACAAGATACCAAGAACCCCTGGACTTCCCCTAGTATCCAGAGCCATACACTCCACCACCGGCCAACTTATGCTAACAATTTCCTTGATTTTATCTTGCATCACTTTGGTTTCCTGTAGGATTACTATATCTAATTTCTCGGCTTGGATTCGATATTTTAGGTACCTCAATTTTTCATTTATAGTTGAGGCCTCTTATATTCCATGATAACAACTTCATTGAGGGGGGAAGGGGAGATACCACTGGTAATACTCTGTCAGGACATTTCTTTGCCCTGATTTAAATAATATTTCCCCTTCTTCTTGTATGGCTTCGCGGGTTGGCCTTCTGACCCTCTTCCAGGAACCCGAGTTAGGCTCTATCTATTGCATGGGTGTATCTTCTTCCCTAATGATGAGAGTTGTTTGAGGAGAAGGTTCTACTGCAACTTGGCATTTCTCCTAGTCCTTGTAGATTTGGTGGAATTTTTCCAGCTGATCCTAATGGATATTCGATGTTCCATATTTTTCCAAACTTCGGAGATAGACAACCATTACCATATCATCCGAGTTGAGTTGATCCAACATCACATGATGTTCCAAAGCTTGTCGAACCTGGGTGAGGACTTGTTGAATTTCATTATTGTTGGCTTGGGCCTTTGGGGTTTCCATTTTCTCGATTGTTTTCTTTTGGAGTTTTTCAGACCCTATTCTGTTTCCATTGTTGCCTGAGTTGAGGGTGTAACCCCAGATGCAACCTCTATGTCCTGATTTGATGGATCTTCTAAGATAGAAAAGTGATTTCCTATTGGGCCAGGCATGGCTGCTTGATTTTTGCTTGAGGGGTGGCTAGGAGCGGCATGTGATGGTTTAACCATTCGACTGGGAGTTGCATGAGAAGTGTTTGTTCGGATGGAAGGCAAGGAAGCTTTTCTTTCCAGGGGATGTCATCCCTGGACTTCCTGGAATACATCCAAGGGGGGAGTTGTTGCTGGAGTCAGGGCTTGGTGTGGGAAATCTCAGAATAATTGTATGTATTCATGGAAAAGCTTATATCTCATCTTAGTGTTATATTTCCACCTATTTCAGGAGAGGTTGTGAAATTTTCATATACACACAGATCTGAGCATATAAAGAAAATATTCTTTGTCATGTGATTTTAAAGACTTGGACAAAGTCTCTTGTAGAATTTCCAATTATTCTAGAATATCGAGCTCCTAAAATTCCTCTAGGAGAGAGTACGACCAAACCTAGATCAGAGTAGCTAGGAATTGTTCCTTTTCTAGGTTATAACAAGGTTCCCCGTGTCTCATAAAAAGACCCACATTATTCATGAAATAAGGGCCAATGTCCGGGATTCGTTTATGATCTTCCAGATCTTCAAATATGTTTGTGAAGAAGCCTTTTGCATGTATTCGGAGATCAAACAATGCTTTTGGTTTGGATTTAAGTTGGATCTAACGCAGAATATTAGATTCTCTAGGCCAAATACCCATGAATTTACATATAATTACATGATCATGCATGAACTAGCGGTATTTTTCTAGACGGATTCTGGGGATCACCACTTTGGGGTCCTTGGTTGCCTTTGGTAAATAGCGACCTCCCATACGCTACTTCCACTAGGTTCCTAGGGCCAGTTGTTCTAGTTGTTTTCCTTTGTGCTGGCTGGAGTTGGACGCAGGAGTAGTAGAGGGGTGGGATGCATTGGTGAGTGTTGGGCCTCAAAATAGTCTCTATTTTCACTCCATTATTCATCAATATCTTCACATTTTACCTTCATGTCACCTCCATTCCACCTCCATATCATTACATTCACCTCATTATTGGGTCATAGCTATGTTTTTCCAAAGTTTATTAATTCTTAACATTTTAAAGTGAATTTATGGCTAAAACTTAGAAAATAATATGCTTATACTTATACCTAACAATTAGCATGACATCACAAGCTCACGAGTTTCCCTGGTCGATAATTTAATGCAGCAATTTGTTCAAATAAATTGCCCAACAGTGAGAAAACATTTGAAGAAGGGGGCGGATCCCCCTCCTCCAAGAGGTCCCATCGTGATCCTTATCAAACTTGAGGTGATGCCAGGGTGCAACAGTGGCTTCAAAGGGTGCAGAGAAGGTAGCCGACATAGGGACTAGGGTTCCATGACCTCAGACCCTCAACTTCCACAAAGCACGGGGCTTCAATACTTTTTTCAGTCCATGTTTTATCATTGTGTATGTAATCAACATTTTATACATGAATAATACCTCCTTTTAGTTTCCATAATGTTGCAAGAAATATAATTTAAATATAGTAAACATGAATTTACCCCTCATGTCAATAATTTAATATTACATATTAATACAAAAAAAATTCATTGTTAAAGTCCTCATAGAGTTATCACTACATGATGAATTATATTGATTTTGAACTAAACAAGGAAAAAAAATGTGAATTGATTAATAAACCAATAAGTATCTAAATGGAGACTAAATTTTCAATGTTATTTCTAAATTCACTATTTTCTTCTCATTTTCCAATTTGAGAAGGATTGTGACCTTGAGTATTTATTATCATAGATATTGTACACAATTGGAAATACTTATTTTTCAGTGTAAACATGTTTCCACTGCAAAAAAATGTGTCAAAAAATTTGTGAATATTTCCAATTATATTATAAAATTCCAACAAGACGAATAAAAAAACAATATAATTAGTGAAATAAAGAAAAAAACATACAACAATAATATTCTAGTAGAGAATACAAAAAAATCCAGATCAGAGTAGCTCTGAATTGTTCCTTTTCTGGGTTATAACAAGGTTCCTAGTGTCTCATAAAAATACCCACATTATTCATGAAATAAGGGCCATTTCTAGGATCTGCTTCTGATCTTCCATATCTTCAAAGATATCTATGAATAAACCTTTTTCACGTAGCCGAAGATCAAATAGGGATTTTGGTTGCCATTTAAGCTGGATCCAATGTATAATATCAGCTTCTCTAGGCCAAATATGCATGAATTTCCATATAATTTTATGATATTGCATGAATTGGGACAATTGTTCCAGACGGATGTTGGGGATTACCACTTTGGGGTCTTTGGTTTCCTTTGGTAAATAGCGACCTCTCATACACGACTACCACTAGGAAATTAGGGCCAGTTGTTCCATATTTTTTCCTTTATGTTGGCCAAAGCTGGACGCATGAGTAGTAGAGGGGCGGGATGCGTTGGTGAGAAAAAATTTGGAGGGGGCAGATACCCCTCCTCCAAGAGGACCCATCGTAATCCTTCCCAAACTGGAGGTGACGTCAGGGCGGAACGACGGCTTCAAAGGGTGTAACTAAGGCAACTGACGTGACCTCAAACCCTCGACCAGGGTTCCGCGACCTCAAACCCTCGACTTCAACAAAGTGCAGGGCTTCAAGAATTTTTTCAGTCCATGTTTTAGCATTGTGTATATAATCAACATTTTATACATGAATAAGACCTCATTTTAGTTTACATAATGTTGCAAGAACTATAATTTAAATATAGTAAACATGGCTTTACCTCTCATGTCAATAATTTAATCTTACATATTAATACACAAATTTTTCATTGTTAAAGTGCTCATAGAGTTATCACTACATGATTATCTATATTTATTGTGAACTAAACAAGAAAAAAAATGTGAACTGATTAATAAACCAATAAGTATATAAATCGAGACTAAATCTTCAATGTTATTTCTAAATTCACTATTTTATTCTCATTTTCCAATTTGAGAATGATTGTGACCTTGAATCCTTATTATCATAGATATTGTACACAATTGGAAATACTTAGTTTTAAGTGTAAACATGTTTCCACTACAAAAAATTGTGTAAAAAAATTGTGAATATTACCAATTATATTATAAAATGCCAATAAGACGAATAAAAAATATATATAATTAGTGAAATAAAGAAAAAAAAAATATACAAAAATAGTATAAATGATGAAATAACATAAGTACATATCTCTCTCCATTTTCATCACCTTAATTATCTTCCTCACTTGGCATGATAACAATGTTGTTCTCAAACAATCTCTTACAACAGCAGAACCCAGATCCATCCAATCAATAATGGAAGAAGATATGGTCTGCTAAGCTTTGGCCCAAAGTAGCTACCTTTCTATGGTTTCTCAATAGCTGACGCATCCTCACATGGGAGAATATATTGAAATGAGGTTTTGTGGGACCTTCAAGATGCCCTCTATGCCAGGAAGACCATGAAACTATCGATCACTTGTTGGACCTTTGCCTCATATCCAACGCCCTGTGGGACAGGATTGAAACTCTATATAGATGCACCAAAAAAGAAAGGGGTAACATGATCAGCACCATCAGCAAGTGGAAAGAAATAACTTACTCCAGCAACCTTCTAAATATACTCTAGCAGCTGATTCCAAGCCTCCTTATCTGGAACATATGGAAAGAAAATAACAGTCAAATATTTAAAGATAAGACCTCCAACCGAGAGTAAATCTAGGTAAGGCTACACATAAATCTCATAGAAACTCTTGCCATAACTCCCTGGAGTAAGGAAGATCTCCCGACAACTACTGTTGAACGCAAAATTTGGAGCAACTGGCATATGAGCATCAACACCCCTTTAGATAACCCCCCACAGAACGTTGAAAGAACCATCGCACCTGAATAATGGAATCCCCCACTAAATGGTTTCTTCAAATGAAACTTTGACGGAGCCTCTAGAGGAAACCCCGAGAATGCTAGCTTTAGAGGTATCTTCAGGAACTCCCAGGGTAAGCCCCTTCTGGTCTTCTATGGAAACATGGGATGGGAGAGAAAAAACTTCGCGGAGTTAGAGGTGCTCATCCAGGGCATCTCCAGAGCCATCGAGTTCAACTATTTTCCACTAGAAATGGAGGGAGACTCGCAAATCGTCAATCATACTGCCACTCGAATTCTCCATGGCTCTTCCTCCTCAAAGGTCTCCACCAGATGGAGGCTAGCTAACAGGCTCAAACTCCTGGAACAATTGATACAAAATCACAGGGAAATAAATTTTCACCATGTGCACATAAAATCAAACACTTTTGTGGATATCCTAGCCAACAGGGGTGTGGAAAGCCACAACATGATACATTACTCCAACCTCTCCCAGATTGAGGATGACTCCTTACGTAAGGAATGCCAAACTCTCATCCAAAAGGACCATCTCTCCTCGGATGAGGGTGACATGACGCACACATATGAAAACGTTCCCTCCCATGTTCGAATTGATCTGCAACACATGGCTTCACCTAAAGTGGAACCACATCCCTATAATAATTTGCATGAGGTGACGGAGGCAAGGGATCAATAAGACACGCAATTCCAGAAACCACCCTAGGTGGAACCTCTCTGCTGCAATGATTTGAATGAGCTTCAGGATGGTTATGACTCACTACCATAACTCAAAGCACATGCTACCACATGAGAACTGTTGCAGCATGCACCTACGAACATGTCGTAATAATGCAAAACATTTGCGCTTGTGCCACAGGCCTAAAAAAGGGGAGGCCCCTACTCATAGTGTTATTCAAATTTTTCTCCTTCTCGCTTACAATGCCCTCTTAGCCTTTATGTTTCAGTTTCATCCCATCTGCGCACTCCACCCGCTGCGCAGGCTCCCCCCCAGTGCTAGGTTTTTGGGGGCCCTCCTGGCCGTGTACCTCCCTGACTGCGCGTCTCCCTTTGGCTCCCCTTGTCTTGCTAGTTTCTCCTGACTACGCGCTCTCATAATCAATCTCCCCTAGCTACGCAACCCCCACCTGTGCACCACCTTTCCCAATAGCACTCTGTTGTGCACTCCCTGTTTCTTCTCTAAGCATATTCTCTATAGCTCTCAGCCCCCCATCTCCCTTTTGCTTCACTATCCCATGGCTTTGCGTCTCCGCCAAAGGATAATCAGAGGCAGCCAAAGAGGTGCGTTCCCTGGACACTACCGGCAAGGGCCTGATAACTGTTTGGAGTCCTTTGAGGGCTCCTCTTCTGAAAGTCCCACTAGGGATGCCCCTCAAAGCCCTGTGCACGAACAAGAGGAGGAGGCCCATGTTCAAGAAATACAAAGAGGTAGAAGCAAACCCAGGAAATCTACCATAACACACAAGGAGAAACCCATGCCCCATAAAACCAAGCCTCTTCTGGTTTAGGAGGTAGTGTGGGAAGACACTGACGTATGGATCATGGAATTGGTGGGAATTTGGACGCGTGTATCAGATGTTGAGTACCCGGTCGCTCCCATTCTCTGCACACCTACTTCTAGGCCTCCAATATGACCTACTGCTAAGGAGGAGGCCATAGTGTAGGAGTACGCCTGCCGTATCGAGGAGGAGGACCCAGACATCGAGGATGATGCAGAAACACCATGACTGCACAGTCACTCAACTCTTTTTATTTTTCTGTTATTTCAGCTCTTATCAAATAAATTTTACTTTCACAAGTGTCACGACACATTTTGTAATTTTCTTTCTGATGTTATTACAAGGTTGGTTTCCTCTAAGGAGGAAGCCCCATACCTGCACTACTTTGAAAGCAACGAAGGTTGGGATTGGATAAGCGCATCTTACCAACTCAGCCTATAGCATATTTAATGTTTTATTTCAAATCAATATAGTTTAGCCTAAATTACCAAAAAAAAAACATTGTTGTTCTCAAAAATATGTTTTGATCTAGGATCGTGTCTTAATATGAACCATCAATCCCTATCCAACACATCTGGGTAAAAAAAAACATGGTTGTAGTGTTTTGGGAATACATAAGGCTCCCTAGCTTCATGTCGCATCTTTTTAGAGTTGATAGATATCAACCCACTATTGCGATCTTCCTTTACATTATTCTGATCAAAGGTGTCCCACCACTTGAACCTAAAAATAACACATTGGATCACAGAGAAGTCCACTTGAATGATCTCGTGTCTTTCCAATGTAACCTAACGTACCTTGCATTAGGTTTTAATAACGATGGTTAACATGAATAGATTGGTCGAACTCGACTTCCACTCCACAATCTTATGCCATGCATCCATCATTGGAAACCTCCATGAAAAAATGATGTCCATACGCCCACATAAATGGGAACAAATGCACCTATAAAAAAGTTAAAAAATCACAGTGCCATGTGTCAAATAACCTGAACATAATTAAAAATATAAAATATATAAAGATGTTACAATTACAAGGTGTAATATGAAGTTAAAACTGTATAGAAATAAATTATAAATACCAAGTTGTTGCACCTAATACCTATGTTTAGTTCATGCTCTTCAACACACGAGTAATGACCAAATGCACCATATTTCTCTCTGACATGATCAAAAAACCAACTGTTAGGGCATTTCATTGGCATATTTTCTTTTAAATGATCAGGATAAGGCATGTTTCTACCATTCAACCATTTGAAATATTTATTGTCACTGTCCTTGATCCATATCTTTGGGGGAGGCCTCTAAGATCCAAAAAAATAAAATGGATCTGGAAAGATCTACAAAATTAGAATTCGAGAAAAAAAGGAGAGAACATATAGTAAATAAAACCACAAAGTATTTCTTATTAAAACAGATAATAATTGTAGAAGCTACATTGTGGTGGACCATCTGTCCTTTTACAAAGTGAGGCTTGTTATTTATAGCATTTTTTTGAGTTACTATACCATGGGTAGATACCATAGTTGGATACCATGGGTCAATACCATGGGTAGATACCACTTACAATACCATGGGTAAATTCCATGTGTGGATGATTACCATGTGTGAATGAATATCATGGATAAATGTCACTTACAATACCATGGGCGGATAAATACCATGGGTGTAGGCCACTTTTCATTCGGATCATTCCTCCCTCCTTAAGAAGCAGTGGTCTCAATTGCGTGAAGTTCCCTCCTGAGAAGCCCTTGTTTAATATGAATATCCACTGAAGTGAAGGGTTTTGTGTAGTTAACCCATAACTGTGATGAAAAAATATCTGAGGATAGAGATACCCTGTAATTCTTGTGACCAACTGTGATACTAAAAGTGTGTGGCCTAGCAAATGGACTTCGACAAAGTGTGGTTTTGTGGATAACCCAGAACCATGAAAAATGAAGATATGAGGATAGAGATACCTTGTAATGCTTGTGACCAACTGTGATACTAATAGTGTGCGGCCTAGCAAATGGACTTCGATGAGAAGGATTTTGTGCGGTTGACCCACAGCCGTGATGTTGATTGTTGATGAAGTAATAGGTGCCTAAAAAGCTTGGGGTGGGAGGGCACATCTCCAAATAACTCAAGCCGAATGTTGCTATGCTGAAACTGGTGAATGTGAAGCAGGTGCCTACTAAAGCGGGGTGGGAGGGCACATCTCCAAAGGGAACCCGCTCTAAATGCTGCTCCAGATTTAAAATGGGCATAACTCGATCAATATAACTTAGAATATTTATTATAACATGTTTTTGGAACTAGAATGGTCATTCATCATCTTCCTATATGTTTTAAATTTCTATCTGGAGACTCTAGACTCTCATATTCGCGCTGGAACTGTCTCGCCGTCACAAAATTTCTAAAAAAAAGATAGCTGATTTTAAATCAGAAATAATTCCCTCGTCTGGACTTCGATTCGACCGATTTTTTTGAAATCGGGTTATTTTTCAAGGGGAGCTTAGATATATAACCATTTCTATGAAATTTTGCACTGAAAACTACAAAAAATGACAGAAGAGCCGTCATCCATGAATTTTTGTGAGAAAAATTTCTACAACATTGTTGATTTTGAATCAGCAATATCTCCCTCATCCGAATTCCAATTCGGTTGATTTATTTTTTGAATTTGGGTATATTTCCACAAGGAATCTAGATATGGTATTTTTTTTTTGTAAATTTTTCACCAAAAATTTCATATCTAATCTACAAACTCACTGCCCAAAACAATTCATGGAGTTTGTTGAAGATTGCTGCAAAACATTGAAACGGAAATATGTTTCAAATCCTCACTCCCATGGAGGTGTAACCTGAATCTGATACCACTGATCCAGATCTTGGGGGTGTTGGGCCGCTAATATGTTGTTATTATTATTATCACTTTTTAACACATATTTCGTCCATTTCTACTCTTCTTTATCATGTAATTTATCATATAATTCCATTTTATAATTATTGATGCTCTTATGGATAAATATTATTTCTTCTCCTTTATTTTTAATAAATTGATGATTATGCATGATTTTACCAATTATGGCTTATTAATAAATTTTTTGTAACATCACTCACCATTTTAGCCTCCAAGATATTTTCCAGATTGCAGAGTTGATCTCCAGCTCATCATTAAATATGCCAACTCAGAAATTCGCTAGAATAAGAAGTGACAGTTTTTCATTGGATGTATTGGGAAAATGGAGAAGAATCTGGAAAATCCGAAACATGGGTTTTGTCCAGAACGGATTGAGTTAACTTTAGTGAAGAATAGTTTTCCAAAATTCAGCCTGTATTGAGGGAAACAGAAGGTTCTCTGAGGACGATTTTCCCAGATTCGCTGTTGTGGTCGTTTTCCAAATTCTTCCAGTTGCAATACCAAATTAGACCTGTTTCTGTTAAATTATTGATGGAAGGATATTTCAGATATGATCTTGCTAATCAATTGGTTGTGAGAAATCCAATTTTGTAATAGGAATCATTTTTAATCATATTGGTTGTAACTTCTCTTTTCTCTATGTGTATTTAAATCATAACAAAGATTAGAGAAGGGGGGGTTATTATGGGGATTCATGATGGATGATTATAGAGAGAATTATATGGATTATTAGATTAGAGATAGATAGGATAGGATAGGAGGAATGAGAGAATTACTATTGAAATTGTAACTTTGATCATCGACTCTTGTTGTTGAAGCAGAGCATGAACTTGCTGTAATGATTATGCAATAATGAATATATAAAAATAATTGCAGTTTCTTCGCATCTCCTGAAGTAATCCGGCGGTATTCATTGGCGGCTAAGGGCCCGGCTTTTGGTGGATCTACTTGTCATTCCTATACCATACAGTGTGGTTTGCCTTATTTTTTATTTCTACAAGTGTGGTTTGTTTAATGATTACTTTATGCAATTGAACTGCGTTGATGTTCTTTTCCCTCATAACAAGATCATTGCTTTCTGCAAGTATATTGTTGTGTTTCTCTTTCTAATTACAGAGCTTCGTTTTTCATTTAAGTAACTTAGTTTTGCTATTCATTGCAGTCACATAAGCGTTGCTGTCTATTTCTATTATATAGCGTTGCTGCTCATTTACTTTCTGTAATCATTTAGTTTTTCCTTTTAGCATTCTTACAGTTAGCATAATTATTATATTTCCATCAATTGCAGTAGCATTATTGATTTAATTCATTGCCATTTCCAATTTTTTATTTAGTGTGTTGTGTTTGAGATCAACAACTGTAAAGAACATTGGCTATTGCTGTCAAATCTCTTAGATTGAGGATCTTATTTATGCTTGATTAGTTTACATCAGTTAAAAGAGGAATGAGTTATTATTGTTGTATCCTTGACTGATAATTGTTGTTACTTTGCCTAATGAATGATTTAGTTTTAGAGCATTGAGTTTCTTTTAGGTGCAAGTGGGATTTATTAAAAGAATCCGTTTATTGTTGTATTTGAAAGATCTATACTACATTTTAAGAAACATTACTCTCTGGGATTATAGTGTGCACATATTGTGTACACTCTTGAAATAAGAGGACTTGCCTGGGCTGATAATTAATGTGGGATAAAAAGGAGTTTTAAAAGGCACCTTTTAGCACCCAACATTTTGGCGCCGTTGTCCTGGAGAGTGTTTCCATTTCACAGAGAGTGATGTATGTTGATATTTGTTGCTGGGAAAGAATTGGGTATTAAAAATGGAAGGTAAGAACCTGTGTAACGAGCAAGTAAAGTGCTTACTCCCCCGTGCACTTTCTAGTAGAATTGCTAGGAATTTAAGAAAGAAATGAACGTTTGTATTTTAGATGTAGAAATTTTGAAAAAAAATCTTGTAATTCCACTCGAATGGTGATGTAAGCACCACCCATTTCACTAACCAATTGACAGGAATATTGGAAGGAGGATCCTTAAAGAAACATATGAAGAAAATCTTCTATTATGGTAAGAAATGGCTCACATTTCAACTTTTGAATTCCCTATCAAAGATATAGGAGGAGTGACACAAATGCACATAATTCCCCCATCGTCTCTACCAAATTTTCATGGTTTGAAAAATGAAGATCTCGATACATTCTTATTTGAGTTTGAAATAATTTGTAGAGGATATGATTATTGTACTAATGATCAAATGTTGAAAGTGTTTCCTCTTACTCTAAAAGGAGCAACTCTCCAATTGTTCATGAGCCTAGGTGGGAACTGCATCCAAACATGGGAGGACATGAAAAAAATATTCTTGAAGAAGTACCAAGACTATTGCAAATCCAATGAATATATTTTTGGTATGATACAAGGGGAAGATGAAAGCTTGGAGGACTATGTAGAGCGATTTCAATATAACCTTCAAAAATCAAAGCATAAGCATTTGGAAAAAGAGATCTTGAAAACACTCCTTAAAGGAATCAAAGATGAATTTTTAGAACTCTTAAATTTGATAGGAAAAGGTGATGTTTTTCAATTATCATATGATGATGTTTGTGAATTGTGCATAAGGTATTCAAGAGGAATTTCTAAGGCTGGTAAGAATTTCAGAGAAGTTTCTTCTTTCTTTTCCAAATTTACTACAAGAACAAGAGACATAAGAGCTAAAATCAATGTTTTATTTGAAAATTTTAAATAGGATTTCATTAACTCTCTAAATTCACAATTGAATGTTTTGCAGGTTCAGAAAAATCAAGAATTTGATGAAGTGTTTTTCCCCCATTACCGAAAGGAGCATCCCATAGATAGTTGTTCTTCCTTATCTAGGATGGAAGTAGCATATCAAAGAGATGGGGAAGCTGCAACAAGATCAAAACCATGGAAATCATGGCCTACAGGTATGGCTCAAAACACTTCCTCTCCATTCTCTTACTTGCATAATCCATTATGGAATGCTCATATGTTAGGGCAGCCATGCCAATCTCAATATAACCACCACCAATCTTGGCTACAAGTTTGGCATGGTTCATCTTATGATTGCATGAATACTCTCCCTTATCTTGTAGCACAAACGCATCTTCTAGCTCTTCCAAAACATCTTGCTTGCTCAAAATCATCCATTCAACCCAATCAACTACATCATCAAAATGCTCCATTCCCTACACAATTTCCTACTCAACTCATTTCATACCCTCACCATAATAAAACAGTACAACATGCTTACAGTGTTGAACTGAAAAATTAACACACCCTTCCCACCCATTCTATCTCACATGCACCATTGGAGAAAACTTATACTGAGATTCAGAATGTCTCAAATCCAAGAATTGTAAAGGTTATGAAAGAAAATGAGGTTTCTTCTAGCCTGCATCAACAAGCTGTTTTAAACACTCAAGAACTTCATGATATGATGGCTATGGGAAAACAAGAAATTAAGGGATACGTTGAAGATTGGTTTCACTTCATTTGTTTGCAATATCACTCCATACTTCAACAATTTTTGGCACCATCTTTTCAAGGGAAGTTGGCTTCTCATACCCTACTATTTATTAACATGCATTTTTCAAATTTGGGTATGTACATACCAGAGGCCTTATTTCAAAAATGACTCCACTGGGAGTACTCTTATACGTAAGAATATTCAATTTTAAAAAAAGAGTAGGTTAGTGGAGAAAATAAATAAATAAGGACATAAATAAATACATTTTTATTATTATGTAAAAAAAACAAAAAAAAAAAGTTTTTTTTTGCAACACACTGTTAATATCAATATCGGTGATAAATATTTTAATTTATTTATGTTTGTAGATGTATTATATTGAAAATAACAGTTCTACAAACAGTCATATTCATTTTTATCACTAATATGGAAAAATTGCTTGAATATCATATTTTTTGGCTTGCGGGCTTGATGAAATTTCTGAAAGTAGAGTTGGGACAGCAAATTTTTGGAGTCCTAAATGACTAAATTTTTAAAACATGTTTCTATCTTAAGTATCCCTTGATTTTTACTTTCCAACCCAATTTGAATCACTCCATTTGGATTTGAAATGAAAACGTTATAACCAAAATATTGACAGGGCGTCTAGTAGGTAGCTCAGGAATAGAGTTGGGACAACAAGTTTTTGGAGGCCTAAATGATTACATTTTTAAAACCTGTTTTTATCCTAAGTAGCCCTTTATTTCTACTTTCCAACCCAATTTTAATCACTCCATTTGGATTTGAAAAGAAAAAGTTATAACCAAAATATTGACAGGGCGTCTAGTAGGTAGCTCAGGAATAGAGTTGGGACAACGCATTTTTCGAGGCCTAAATGACTATATTTAAAAAAAAAAATTCTATGGTATATTATTATATGAATATAGTTTACAAGGAAACTTGAATCACTCGATTTAGATGTCGTATGAGGAAAATATGACCCAAATACTGATTGTTTATCCTAAATCAGCACTCTTAAAACTCTATTTTTCCAGCTGTCCATGAAAGTATTTGACCCATCAGTTCTTCTTGTTTTCAAAACCTATTTATATTGGAGATAAATAAATTAATCTACTTTCACTTCCAATTTGAATCAGCTTAATCCATCATCAAATGAAAAATTTATGCCTGAAATATCCATTGTTGGTCTAAGATAGATAATTGAAAATGACTCTGTTATGCAGGTTGTTCTAAGTAACATTGACATATCATATCATGAAAATTTTAAAATATGTTTTTATTGGAGATATACCTTTGAATTATATCTCATTTGGCTTTTGAATCACTCAAATTGGACGAAAAAAAGAAGAAGTTATGATTAAAACACTGCAGGTTAGCATGATTGGCCACTGCTCTCCTGCAAGTAATAAATTAATTTTACTTTATTTATTTTTTTTCCGTGGATTTGTTCTACAGAGTAACTACTTGTTAGTTTTTTTACATAATTCTTGGATTAGGGGAGCCCGATCACCTCTCTTTCTCCATGATTTAATGTTTTATTGCAGGTAGACACTCATTTTTTTGCAGGTCTTAGGAGAATAAAAAAGGTCAATTTATGGACGAACGATTCTTGAAAGAAATTTTAATAAAACAAGGGAATTTTATCTGATTCATTACCTAGTGGATTCATAACAAAAAATAAATAAATGAAGAATTGATTCCCATTTTGAAGATTCATGTCACTGCTGTCAATACATTTTTCCAAAAGATAATTTTTTTCCATTGACAAATTGATATTCCCTTAGAAAATAACATCTAAGGTGTTGTAACTTAACTTATTTATTTATGATCATGTTTTTAAATAAAGTGTTGTTTCTTTTCTGATTTATCTTATGTTTTTGTGTTTTAGGTGTTGATTCCTTTAAATTGTAGTTTCCACTCCATTGGCGATTGAACAATGAGGACCCTACCATGCAAGTTTCAATTGCAAAAGGCAATCCTTCGGCAACTTCATTTCTGTAAAAAAGTTATTTCTTTTTAAATTGTAAATATGATTGTTTTATGTGTTTTTCTCTATTTGTTTGCAGTTGTAAATATGATTTCTTTTCTCTGTTTTTCTGTAAATACAATTGTTTTTTCTTGTTTTTCTATTGTTTAGAGCAGTAGGGATGATTGCTTTGATGTTCCCTACAGAGAACACCAAGTTTCACATGTTTGTCTTTTTGTTGTTCCATTTAAGGAACAATTGTTGTTCCTCTTAAGGAACAACAACCGTTTCATTTAAGGAACAACAGTTTTGCGTGTTGATTTTTTTGTTGTTCATTTTAAGGAACAACAATTTTTTGTGTACTTTTTTTTTTGTTCCTTTTAAGAAACAACATTTTTTTGCATGCATTTTTTTGCTATTCCTTAAAAGAAGAAATATTTTTTTTTGCTATATTTTTTTGTTATTCCTTTTAAGGAACAACACTTTTTTTGGGTGTATTTTTTGATATTCCTTTTAAGGAACATCACTTTTTTTGGGCGTATTTTTGTTGTTCCTTAAAAGGAACAACACTTTTTTGAGTGTTTTTTCTGTTCCTTCAAGGGAACAACACTTTGAGAATATTTTCGAGAACAACCCTTCCTCCCTCTTGTGCAATTAATTGTAATTCATCTCAACTACATTTTATTGATTCTCTTGCATCGCATGAAGTACAGTACTTTTATGAGGACAAAAATTATGGAGTCTATTGAAGAAGGTGAATATCCTTGATGTCATGATCTTTAAAAAGACAACTTTTTGATGATAGGTTTTTTCTTTAAAAATAAACAAAAGGGACACAATTATTTATATATTACTTTACTATATTGATTTCTGCTGTGTATGATACTGATTGATCATCTTTACCATGCTGGTTCCACTTCTCCTGGCTACAATTCTCTCTATCTATTATAAGTAATATTATGAGTATATTTTATTTATATTGACATGTTCAAACTTCTTCCACCATCCCCACACTTAAGGAGTACTGAGCCTCCCTCTATTTATCATAAAAGGTGTAAAAACAACAAAATCTTGTATACAGATAGAGGATAGGGGGTCTCATTAAAGAGCTAGCCTACCATGTTCATAAAGTTATAGCGAAGTGACATTCCTACTATGGCCACCACACCAGGGTTATGATCCATTGGATAGCCACAATATCCTTGGAACATGAGGTCTCATCATGAGCTGGCCTGATCACTTTTGCTACTTCCCAGTGAATGGCAGTGTGGTTATCTGGTTATCACGTCAGCACACTGATCTCTTCTGTAGAACAACAATGGAATTCTCCAACTATAAATTGAGGATCTTGGCTCATATGGGTTAAAAAACAACCCTGTCGAGGCTATGGACGCCTGCTGGCAACAGAGGCTTTGCTTATGGTACTGAAGTTCTATTTTCAACATCAATAATTATTATAATACCCTCTTCTTACTTTTATTTTTATCGGAGAGATTATTTCCCTAATTTCTCCCTACTATGAACCTTTATGCATGAGTTAATGTTTTTTAATCAATCATATCATTTTCAGATGGAATATCGTCAGCAAGGTATCTTTTCTTGCATATTGCTGCCCTTTTTACTTACCACATTACCTATGATCAACCCAAGCATCTTATCTCTTATTCATAACTATCTTTATACACTGCCCTCATCATAACCATACCTCTTGTTGTCCTATCATTTGATATGTGTACTCTACTTCATTTACTGTTGTATTGTTCGTTCCCTTGCCTTGTCGTCAGCACAACACTTTTTTTATGCTTTATGGTCATGGAATCCCTTTTTCAATTGGAAGGGGGAATGTATGCATTATGAATAGCACGCTATAAAAGTACAGAATTCTGCCATAATTTGCTGATTTGCCACAATATTCATACTGCATTTCTAAAGAAATTTTTCTGATTGAACTTTTGGCATACATCTTATCTGTTGCTCTTCAAAATTAACACTGTGGATTCAAGAAAATTGCATGCAGAATCGTGATTTGGTTACAGGAGAAAAACAAGTATGGGGGGGAAATTCTATTCGCAGCATGACCACACTATTGCAACTAATAGAAAAGGCTCGCACAACTTGCGAATGCACACAATTATTCAAACATGATATGCTTGCATGACTTCCACCTTTTGCATCACTTTCAGTATCCGCTTAGCATACATCAGCTTCAACAAATGCCAGTCCTTACATGTCATTCCACATTTTTTTTCGGAGGTAACACTTGAGGTAAAATAGCATAATTTTCTAATTTATTATGAATTTAGGAGAATTTCATGAAAATCCATTGAGCATTATTTATCATCATTCATTCCACATCTTTACCACTTCCCATTTTTCAGAGACATATCATCTTTCAGTTTGGGGGAGTGTTGTTTTCCTTCATTTCTTTCTTATGACCATGTCACTAATATTCTTTATTATCCATTGATATTCTTATTCATTCTCAACACCTCCCTTATTCCATGTTGTTTTACACCAAGCATAGATTTCAAAAAATTGTAGCAACCACCTCTCTTTTTTTTCTAGCATTGCATGAGAACATGCTAATTCTTTAGTTTGGGGGAGGAATTGCTACACATGATGGATTTTTTCTACTTTCTTTCTCGTTTAAGGCATGCAATTTCATTTTTATACAGTGCAGAAATTGATTTGCATATATCTTTAAAACTATGAACTGAATTCTTGTGATTTCTAGATAACAAAGAGGTATCATTAAAATACACAAACCCAGATAATTTCACGCTAAATTAGTTCATAAAATTTCGAAAATTATGCACTATCACCTACAACCATTTTGTTTATATTTCATGATCCATGCATCAAAACGATCTGATTTTTAAGAAAATGGTTAATGAAGTTTGTTGTTACTTATATCACATTTTTCTGCAACTTCATATACATATAGTTGAACGTCAACTGTAAAAATTGTTACGCCTTCATCAAGATTGCTAAAATTGAATATTCATTATTTGAGGAAAAATTCATTTGTTCCATCCATTTCATGAGTTGGGATCAACATTTTTTTTGCTTGGTTAACACATGGGTTTTGTCCTTGGGTTGCATGAGGACATGCAATATATTCAGTTTTGGGGTATGTTGGGCCGCTAATATGTTATTATTATTATCACTTTTTAACACCTATTTCATCCATTTCTACTCTTATTTATCATGTAATTTATCATATAATTCCATTTTATAATTATTTATGCTCTTATGGATAAATATTATTTCTTCTCTTTTATTTTAATAAATTGATGATTATGCATGATTTTACCAATTATGGTTTATTAATAAATTTTTTGTAACATCACTCACCATTTTAGCCTCCAAGATATTTTCCAGATTGCAGAGTTGATCTCTAGCTCATCATTAAATATGCCAACTCAGAAATTCTCTAGAATAAGAAGTGACAGTTTTGCATTGGATGTATTGGACAAATGGAAAAGAATCTGGAAAATCCAAAACATGGGTTTTGTCCAGAACGGACCAAATTAACTTTTGTAAATAATATTTTGCCCAATTTTGGTATGTATTAAGAGAAACAAAAGGTTCTCTGAGGACGATTTTCCCCAATTCACTGTTGTGGTCGTTTTCCAAATTCTTCCAGTTGCAATACCAAATTTGACTTGTTCCTGTTAAATGATTGATGGAAGGATATTTCATATATGACCTTGCTAATCAATTTGTTGTGAGCAATCCAATTTTGTAATAGGAATAATTTTTAATCATATCGGTTGTAACTTCTCTTTTCTATATGTGTATTTAAATCAGAACAGAGATCAGAGAAGGGGGGGTTATTATGGGGATTCATGATGGATGATTAGAGAGAGAATTAGATGGATTATTAGATTATAGATAGATAATATATGATAGGAGGAATGAGAGAATTACTATTGAAATTGTAACTTTGATCATCGACTCTCGTTGTTGAAGCAGAGCACGAACTTGCTGTAACGATTATGCAATAATGAATATATAAAAACAATTGCAGTTCCTTCGCATCTCTTGAATTAATCTGGCGGTATTCACCGGTGGCTAAGGGCCCGGCTCCTAGTGGATCTACTTGTTGTTCCTTTACCATACAGTGTGGTTTGCCTTATTTCTAATTTCTGCAAGTGTGGTTTGTTTAATGATTACTTTCTGCAATCGAATTGTGTTGCTGTTCTTTTCCCTCATAACAAGATCATTGCTTTCTGCAAGTATATTGTTGTGTTACTCATTCTAATTACAGAGCTTCGCTGCTCATTTTAGTACCTTATTTTTGTTGTTCATTGCAGTCACATAAGCGTTGCTGTCTATTTCTATTATATAATGTTGCTACTCATTTACTTTTTGCAGTCATTTAGTTTTTCCTTTTAGCATTCTTACAGTTAGCATAATTATCTCATTTCCATCAGTTGCGGTAGCATTATTGATTTAATTCATTGCCATTTCCAATTGGTTATTTAGTGTGTTGTGTGTGAGATCAAAAACTGTAAATAACATTGGCTATTGCTGTCAAAGCTCTCAGATTGAGGATCTTATTTATGTTTGATTAGTTTACATCAATTAAAAGAGGAATGAGTTATTGCTACTATATCCTCTACTGATAATCGTTGTTACTTTGCTGAATGAATGATTTAGTTTTAGAGCATTGAGTTTCCTTTAGTTGCAAGTGGGTTTTATTTAAAGCATCCGTTTATTCTTGTATTTGAAAGATCTATACTACATTTTAAGAAACATTACTCTATGGGATTATAGCGTGCACATATTGTGTACACTCTTGAAATAAGAGGACTTGCCCAGGTTGATAATTAATGTGGGATAAATAGGAGTTTTAAAAGGCACCTTTTAGCACCCAACAGGGGGGAGGCCTCCAAGATCTAAAAAATTGAAATGGATCTGGCAACATCTGCAATATTAGAATGCGAGAAAAAAGGAGAGAACATACAGTAAATAAAACCACAAAGTATTTTTTTTTATTAAAACAAAGAATAATTGTAGAAGCTACATTGTGGTGGACCATCGATCCTTTTACAAAGTGAGGCTTGTTATTTATAGTCTTTCTTTGAGTTACAATACCATGGGTAGATACCATAGGTGGATATCATGGGTCAATACCATGGGTAGATACCACTTACAATACCATGGGTAAATTCCATGTGTGGATGAATACCATCAGTGAATGAATATCATGGATAAATGTCACTTACAATACCATGTGCGGATAAATACCATGGGTGTAGACCACTTTTCATTCCAATCAGTCCCATTTTCTCATCTTCTGTTCATACAATGAGACCCACGGTTGTGTCACTTCCACACTGTAAAGGATGAATTTTTTGATGGAATCAATTTATGAATTTGCTGATGAAATAAAACCAATATATATATATATATATATATATATATATATATATATATATATATATATGAGATAAAAATATGCATTAATATGAAGTTAAGTGTGAATAGTAACTGTGTAGTAATTTGATGAATAATAAGCTTGCACTTAATCTTTATCATGTGTCTCTTTCCATTCGTTTCGAGAATCTCCCATTATTTTTTTTCTTCATCCCTTTCATCGTCCCAAATTGTTGCACTTGGTGTGTTGTCAATTTTCTTGATGTGCTCATTGGCATAATATAAATACTCATACGATATATACTCCTTTGCCATATACCCCTTGGTTTTTTCCCTTTGTTGAACAAAACCTTTCAATTTCTTCATGTACAAGAAGAACATCCCTATAATATAGCTAATTGTTTGCAATGAAAGATCCTTTGAATCCTTGGGATTGTAGGAATATACCTCAATATATTATGAGGAGGACCATGTGATTTACCCATTTTTTTAACTACATTACCTATCATGCCCACTTTTCAAACATATCTATTTGTTTGCATATTATCTTCTATATAAAATACAATCATTCAAACATGCATGATATGATATGTATGACACACCCAACATTTTCAACAACTATTTTGCTTCTTCGCAACTAATCGACAAGACATTATCACTCGAATAAACCCTGACTATCGAACACACCGATGTTCGGATAAATTGAAAAAAAAAAGTGATTTGTTTTTTGTTTTTTGTTTTTAAATTAAAAAATGATCAACAATGGATTTTTTGAAATCCAATTTCATAAAGTCTTTTAAATAGTAAAAAGTTATTCACTATTTCATTATTTTTCCCAAAATTTCAAGAGTGATTTGCAAGAAAAACATACCAGAAGTACTGTGCAACAACAAAAGTCTTTGGAGCAACATAATTATTGAGAAGATCAAAATCTGAAAGCCATGGTGATTTACTTAAAACTGAGTGAAAATTTTAAATTTAATTGTTTATTTTACTCACAAAAAAAATTACAATTTCTATTATGGTTTAATTAAAAAAGAGATCCTTTGCCAAAGAGACAAATTGGGAGCACTTTGGAGCAGTAAAATATTTTGGAACCACAAAAAGATCAGAATTTGAAATGTATGGTGATTCACTCAAAATCCTAGATAACAAAAAATTTAAATTTTACTCTTAATTTTGTTTACAATTTTCGTTACATTTATTCACAATTCAAAATAATAATAATACTAACAACAAATAAATAAATAAAATAAAATAAAAATAAATAAATTAAATTAAATTAAATTAAATTAATAAATTAAAAATTAAAAAATTTAAATTTAAATAGATAAAAAATTAAATTTAAATAATAATAATAATAATAATAATAATAATAATAAAATTTAAAAACCATATATAATAAAAAAATTACTATTAATTTTATTAGTAAAAAATTTTACGATCTCTATTCCTATTTAAATTTAATTAAATCAAGAAAAAATAAAATAAAATTTAATCCTTACCTTAAATCCTTGCTTCTTCCTGCAAAATTTCACCTTATGGTTTTGATAAAAATATGCAACTAGGGTCAAATTCCACTTTGGACAACTCACATGATGGAGATGATGATTGCATTGAATTCCTCTTTTCTAGAGGACCAAAATCGATCTACATATCACCTGATTTGGATAAGGAGAAGTAGGATTTTAAATTTATGAACCCACTCATGTACATTGGATTAGGTTGGCCCTACAAATGTGCATGAGGTCAGCCCTAAAGCAAATTAGACCCATCATAAGGCTATAAATATAATTTCCTTTTACCTCATTTGGACACAATGGAGAGACACTCTTCTATCTTGGTTTTGGCTTGCACAGGTCTAAGGCTCGTTCGTGGAGGAATACGTTTGCTCAAAGGTGGAATTTCAAGGTCCAAGGCTCACATCTCTGATTTCGGGTTTTGGGCCCCAATCATAGGCACAAAATAGGAATATTTTAACCCTCGTCACACCATCACAAGCTCATTAGTACAATTGGAGCCTTACAGTCGCATGAACAACCCTATGTGCATGCGACCATGAGATTAGGGTTTCTACAGTTTAGTTTTGACCCCCAATCACACGCTTAACATGATTAAGGGAGCTACTGAGACCTCATAGCCACATAGATGATTCCTCCTCCGTGTGACCAAGGACTAAAAGATAAATTTTTAGTATTATGAAGATCCTGCTTAATGACTGTAGGATTTCGCAGTTGACTTCAGTCATTGACAGTTCAGTGCAGACTTCAAAATCAAATTTTTGAGTATATACGTTGTTGGATTCATTTCATGGATGTTGTAGTATTTTTTCTGGTTATTTGCATAGATGAATATGTGGCTCATTGTATTCTCCTTTGTTGAATCATTTGATGACAATCTAAGAAGAAGAATTTGCAAGGGTCTCCCAATAGTGGGTTTTTCCCTAGTCTTCGACCAATCTTGGTGTCTCTATGTGTGCATGCATTTTTTCTATTATTCCTTTATGTTCCACTGCATTGATGATGATGTTAATGTTATTTATACATAATTGCATATGCTTCTAAATAATGATGTAAATATGAATAATTTTATGATACTATGGGGTGAACTTAATGTGTTAATGAAGAAATTTAATTATCAAAGCAAATAACATTATAGCCCTATGAAAAATTAACATGGTATCAAAGTTGGACTGAAGAAAATCCATGGAGATCACCCCATGATGACACCATTGATGGAAGCAAGAAGAGGATGGTGGAGATATAAAATAATTCTAGGTTTTGAAGAAAACCTTAGGCAATTTGTGCATAAGGGTTTGATGGTTAGGGATTGAGAGAAACCCTGGATTATAACAAATATTTGATATTTAATATATGAAACTATAGTATGGTCTATGTGAATATTCTCAAGCACTTGGGACAATTTGATGAAGCCCTAGATGGGATAGTCTCAATTAGGCACAATTGTTGATATTGAAGGCAACATTCTCATGTGGACTATCGATATTGATGGCTCTTGAAGTCTGGTTCGAGAGGGAGAGGATCACCTCATTAAAGATAATTATTTCTTTACTTATGATGTTGCTTTATGTCTTTACTATTTTCTATACATATGAATCTGATTACTGTTTGGATCATTGCTTATACTTCCTACATGTATATTTGAGTATATGGATGTTTCTAACCTCCTTGATTAGATGAGATAAGTGGACCCCTTTTGAGGATCATTTGAGATGTAGGAAATAAAATCCAGATCTGGAAAGAGGTAAAGGGGCACGTGATGAAAAGTTGAAAAAGTACTACAAGATACATATGTCAATAAAGAAGGTTCACATGTATTTGAATACTACAAGGTATGAAAGGTATATTGTTTCAATGTTATGTTTTAGTTGTATTAATGATGGTAATTTAAGCCCTAAGGTATGATGATAATATCTCCTTATCAAATGGTACATGCATGCATATGAAAGTAATTTGAATTCATGGTTAATGTGATGAAATGGTGCACCTAGTATTGAACATTTTGATCATGATGATCTTCTTGATTCTATGAGGCTACTTAATGTTGATATTTGATATAGTGGTATACTTGATGTGTGGATAACCTCTATCATTTTGGATATCTTGATCCCATATATAAGGCTAGCACCTTGACTATAAATGATACTATTAACACTTGACATGCATAAGACATGATGGCTCTCATATAAAAGGTTACCTCATTTATTTCTATATAAAATGGTATTAATACTGCTTTTGATAAGCATGATGAAAGTATGGAAAAAGGGTTGACACTCTTATTGTTTTTGCTAAATTTTTATTGAATGACCTGTCTTGATCCTATTTATCATGATAAGCATGGTAACCATGATAAAAGTATAGTTGTGACATTGATACTCTGTAACTCTTATTAACTATGGTTATGTTTTTATGTGATTAGTAATTATGACATATGGTAAATCTGAATTCCCTAACTAGATGGATTGACTTGATAAAAGTGATATTGGGTTCATGATATTTGAATTATGATGTCACATCAATTAGTTTCCCTTGTCATGTGACTCTAACCATGGATGAAAGATTGATGTCATGATGCCATGATGTCATGATGTAGTAGTTGATGTAAGCATGTTATGACCATGATGGGTATATGTTTGACTTTATGATCTAACATATCAGCTAATGTATTTTAGACAATTTGATGGCATGAATGAATATGACTGAAGTGGATTCCCATTCAGATGGAGAACCTCTCCATAAGATCCCATATCCTGCTATCATTTTCGTTTTATTTATATTATGTACTATTTAAATATGATTTATGGGCATGAATAGACAGATATATGACATTGATGATCTCTAAAGTCCTGATCTGAGGAAAGAGAGTTTTCTCTAACTCTAAGCCCCAGTCGCACAGATGCAAGCTCAAGGGTGCGACTAGGTTTCTATAGTCTCCCACGTGATTAGATGAAGGGTGTGACTATGCCTTCAAGACTCAAAAAATGAATTTTTTGTGCATGAAATCAGATGTTCTCCTGAAGGATGTCAGTTCTACAGATGTGGTGTAGATAAATAGAAAGATATTTGAGAAAAAAAGGTTGATTGTTTGCTATAATATGAACATGGAGGTGAAACTTGTCTTTGTAGATGACTTGAACATACATATATATATATATATATATATATATATATATATATATATATATATATATATATATATATATATATATATATATATATATATATATATATATATATATATATATATGTAATTATGTTTGAAGTTTGTGCTACAAGATTTTTACATGATTTGGATGATTGATATAGGTGAGCCTTGTTTGGAGTTTTGACATGATGCATGACTAAGAACTTTGACTTAATGATTGAGATATATCTTGGACTATAGATCTCACTATGATAGAAAATATAGATTTGACATGATATCTAATGATTTGATCTAATGACTGATGAATTTCCTTGATTACCATGGTATATGAGAATAGTTACCTCCAATGACTTATATGAGTATTCAAAAAAATGGTTTTGGAACAATGCTTGAAGTATCGACAATTATGATTCAGTATGAAGATGGAGCCAGCATGTCTTATGATTGGTGTATACATTTGCATATAGTGATAGAAATGAAATGTATTATGACTTGATGAAGTTTTGGATTAATATTTCATGGTTGATACCAACTCATTGATAGACTAAATCATGATTTGATGAAGAGCTCTACCTCTCACCTGGTCTAAATAACTGACACTGAGATATTGATGACTTTGATATTAGTATTGATCTGGCTTCTAAACTTTGATAAGACGTTTTAATTGATTTGATTGCACAATATTTATTTATGTGAAGCTGAGCATATTGGTTTGGAAAAATGTTATGTTTGCGGAGAGCATTTCATGAAGCAAACTCTTCGATCCATATATGTCTGCATTGGTTATTATCTAGTGAAGCTGGGATGATGTGTTGATCCAAACCTCTCCTTCAGAAGTATTCTAAGGTATGGATTTGATTTTGGTTTTTGTTTCTTGTAATGATGATCTACTATTGAAAGGTAATGAGCCTCTAATGATCTAAGTAAGAGGGAGATGGTTTCTGAAGTTCGAAATACTGAATGATGGCATGATCAATCGATTTTTTGGAAAATAAAATCTATATTCTAAATATATTCAATAAGTATTGATGCAAATACTTGGACACTTCGATTTTAAGTTCAATATGTTGTTGAAATTGACATGCCATATGACAATTGATTGAAGCATCGATGTTCCACTTCGAACATCCATCTTTATAGAACCTGAATGAGTGGGTCACTTCATTCACATTGAGTTGCCACTAAGAATCCTCAGATATACCTACATAAGATGATTTCTTGATCTAAGATACTTTTTATATGATATGTGACTACGTGCATGTATTGTTGATATTTGATATTATTATTGATGAGCACATTTGGATGCTGCTTTAGTATAAGATCTGCCATGATATCTTGGATTAGAGGTCCATAGCACGACCGAGGTTGAGTATGATGTTGCTAGCATGGCTAGCTATGAGGAAAAATAAAGAAGCTTCGTGCATGATCTGGATATGACATGGATACATTGTGATGACAAAGAGTGGGATTTGAATGGAAAAGAATCCCATATATACTGTTGGGACCGAGATACTCTCATATATTGAGTCAGTGCAATTGTACGAGATAAGATTTGGCTTGTAGTTGGCACCTCCTTAAGAGGGATGATGATTATGGTATCCTTTTGTTATCTATATGATTATTTATGTTTTGACATGATATTTGATTTGATGATTCCCAAGTATGAGCATGATGATATATTGATTATTTGTAGAGAAAAATGTTGAACGAGGACATTGAGCCAACTCTTCCTCCATATCTGAGATCTAAGCATGAGGAATTGAGATAGAGGGCTCCCACAGTTGAGGGAACTCTAGACAATAGGGTATCACCTCTATATGTTACCCATAAGGTTGGAGTAATAGCTCACCCTATCTTGGTCTTTGCAGAGTATACCCTAGTTGGAATCATACTCACAAGTTGGGCTTTTTTGGATTATCCCTCTCTGTCTGGCCAATGGGTTGAAGAGGATTGGAGGTGTGTGATCCATACCTCTTGGTAAGTCGGGTATCTCGTCCAAGCTAGATTATGATGCTGGTTTTCTACTACATGACTATTGAGTCATTAATGGGAATATCAGTAGGCAATAATATGGGTTGAGTTGTAGCTCCCCTATATTACCAATTGCTCAATATGGGGTCATATTAGTAGTCCCCCCATGACATTCTGGGTTGAGTGTAGCTCCCCAATGTGGTTCCAAGTTGAGATGGTATGGGTAGTAGCCCACTGACATAGATTCCGGGTAGTAGCCCATTGACAGATATTCTAGGTAGTAGCCCACTGACATGAGATTTTAGGTAGTAGCTCACTGACAGAGGTTCTGGGTAGTAGCTTGATGAATAGAGGGTGGTAGCTTAGTCTCCCCTCCGATAGAAAATTCTTATTCTAGATTCAAGAATGTTCAGAATATGAGCAGGGACAAGAAAGAGATGAATTAAGATGAACATTGATGATTCAAGATTATGAGTTACGATACGTGATGATACTTGAGATACCAGGACGACATGTTGATCGATGGATAGATATTTTTAGGTGGAATTCTCCCTAGTTGGGAGGGAGTGTTAAAAATATGAAAATGTCGTAAAATTCCACTTTGGAAAACTTACATGATGGAGATGATGATTGCATTGAATTCCTTTTGCAAGAGGAAAAAAATCGACCTAAAGATCACATGATTTGGATAAGTAGAAGTAGGATTCATGTACATTGGATTAGGTCGGCCCTACACATGTGCATAAAGTCGACCCTAAAGAAAATCGGACCCACTAGAAGTCTATACATACAAGTTCCCTCTACCTCATTTGGACACAATGGAGAGGCAATTTTCTATCTTGGTTTAGGCTAGCACAAGTCTGAGGCTTGTCCATGGAGGAATATGTTTTCTCTAAGGTGGAATTGTAGGGTCTGAGGCTCACATCTCCAATTTAGGGTTTTGGGCCCCAGTATCAAGAAAAAAACAAGAATCTTTCAATCTTGGTCGCACCCTCATAGGGTCATGAGTGCAACTTGAGCCTTCTAGCTACATGAAAAACCCTCTATGCATGTGACTGAGAGATTAGGGTTTCTAAAGTTCAATTTTGACCCCTAGTTGCACGCTTGCCAGGCTTAAGAGAGCGATTGTGACCCCATAGTCACACAAATGACTCCTTCTACATGCGACCAAGGACTAAAAGATGAATTTTCAGTATTCCAAATATCCTGCTCAGTGACTGCGGGGTTTGGAAGTTGACTACAGTCAGTGACAGTTCAGTGCAGACTTCATAATCATATTTCTGAGTATATACATTGTTGGGTTCATTTCATGGATGTTGTAGTAGTTTTTCTGGTTAGTTGCATAGATGAAGATATGGATCATTTTACTCTCTTTTTATGAATCATTTGATGACAATCTAAGAAGAATATTTTTCAAGGGTTTTCCCCATAGGGGGTTTTTCCCTAGTCTCCAACCAATCCAAGTGTCTTTATGTGTGCATGCTTTTCTTCTATTGTTCCTTTATGTTCTGTTGCGTTAATGATTATGTTAATGTACATAATTGCATATGTTGCTAATTAATGATGAAAATCTGAATAATGTTATGATACTATGGGGTGAGCTTAATGTGTTAATGAATAAATGCAATTATCAAAGAAAACAACATTATAGCCCTATGAAAAATCAGTAGGTTTAATTTCCTCTACCACTTCACAATTAGGGTTTTCCATTTTAAGCATTTTATATTTAATGAGTTTATGTACTTACTATATATAGGGTGTTTGACATGTAAAGTAGGGGAGTCACTTATTGCATTAGATCCAAACCCTATAGCCCTTGTCTGTTATTTTTTTTAAACAGATGTATGTTCACCCTGTATAATATAACACACCAGTGCTCCCTTTTGAATACAACACACCAGTGTATTATAACACTGTCAATTTTGTCCAGTTTGTTCATTATTGTTCTCAGTGTAATATAACACATCTTCGCACCTCTTCCAAATAACACCGTTAAATCATTGCGGTGAGTTTAGCCTTACAAATCACACCATCATAATTTAAATTATTTAAAAAATTAATTTTCCATGATGGTTTTGAAGAATTAAATGCTTGTTGTGTTTAATGGGATAAACACATTGGTGTGTTTATTCAGATAAACGCACTAGTTACTAGAGTTATTTTTGACTGAAAATTATTTGATTTATTTGTAAAATATATTTAATAGCTTATGTATTGAATGGTATAGGTTTTATATTGATAAAAATGTCTAAGAGGATGTCACATTACAAAAATATCGATCAACACAATGATAACACAAAAAAAAAAACAAAACAAAGAAGGCAAGTTCTTTGTAAATAATTTACAAAATTAATATGTTTGAACTATATGTAAGTTTAAATAATATGTATTGTTTGGCATGTGTCATGCAGAGCCAAAAAATGAAGAATGCCGATAATATTATCTGTAATCTAAATGCAGAAAAGTGTAAAAGCCTGATAGAAAAAATTATAGAAGGATGTATCAGGTGAATGAAAAAATGTTATTCAATATGAGTTTTTTTTTTAAATTTTCATTAATATTATACTTAAGATATTATATGACATGTTTCAAACAATCTATTAATTCATATATGTTTAATGTTCTACAAGGAGCAACAACGAAGGACAATCAATGTCATTCTAAGAAAAGAAAAATTATAGAACATGTAAATGACGATGAATTGGTCCTTAGTGGTGTTGGAGGTTAATGAAAGGAGGATTTTTTTTTACAAAGATATGAGAGATCTATTGGAATGAACTTATATACGTACTTTCCACTGAAAATACAACAACTAATCCAATGATTGTAAGAACCAAATTTTATCTAAACTAAAAGAAGTGTTTCCAGTGCAATGGTTAATGAGACATGTCAGACTTGCAATAGCAAAAACATACAACAACAAAAACAACTACAAAAAATCATTCAAAAAGTAGTATTCTTAATTAAAATTATTTTCTAGAATTATATGTATATATTACTACAAACCATTCATTTATTAATATCGATTTTGTTATATTTAGTTTTCATATATTAATATAAAAATATTTTATTACTTTTTTTCAGGAAGATTATGAAAATCCCAAATGATCAATGCATTGATATATGAAACATGCCAGGAATGCCAAGGAGATGGTCAAAGAAATTGAAATAATTGCATCACATGAGGAGCCATGTCAACAACAACATGATTCAAATGTATGTAATCATGGTTGAATTTGTACATATAAAAAAATAGCATTAAATATTAATTTTCAAGTATTTTCTTGTAGAAAATAAAACAAAATGGAACCCATCTAACATATAAAACAAGACGACAAGGAATAAAAGGGTTGACTTCAAAGTTTGTGAGTAATTATTAATATTTCCTTAAAAAATTAAGGTTTCATTTGTGTATATTTTAAGTTGTTTTACAACAACCATCCTTGAACATCTTCAAATAGGTGCTAACATACATAGAAGAGCCATTGGAAGAATTGATTGACATTGGGTTAAATAAGGGTTGTGAGTTTATGTTGGCATATAAAAAATTAATTGTGGAATTTGTAAGTATGTATGTTGTTTTACTTCTATGAGTTTATAATTAATATAAAAAAAAAATCCTTTATATTAAATAGATGATTTATAATGAGGTTTAAAACATGCAATAAACAAAGTATGGAACTACGCCAACAAAAGACTTGTTGCAACAAGGCACGAGGCTTGGTTTTGAAACCATCTGCATAGTTTATGAGTCACTTCTTGCAATGGTACATTGCAGTTTGATTGACGTTGATGTATATTATTTATTTCAATTTTCATTATTCTTACCAATGTAGATACACTCATTACACTTTATTTTTATATTTGCAGATGGATCAAGATCAAGAAGACGAAAACAATCAATGCAATCAACAAAACATTCCTCCAAATAACCCAATTCATGGAAGTAGCTCGAGCACTGACAATAGTTCCAACGAAGAATGATGATCTATTTGGATATCAATGCAACCTGTTGTATTTTTTCAAATAATTGTTTGGGAAAATCATACATTTTGTTTAACGCAATGGACACAGTGTTTCAATTGAAAGACAAGGGGTTACCAATAATAACTCCATTTTGTATGACAAAGAGTCTCTTATTGATATATAATAAAATACATTTTAATTTATTCTATTATGTTATCCAATGTTGCTGTGAAATAATATACCACTGATTAAATATAAGGATGATTAAACATTATAATGAAGAGATGCGAAATCTCATAATACAACAAATTAATCCAAACATCATATAGAAATGCACTAATAAAATTTAAATTTATATGAATACAGTTATAAGATGTATGTCGATTTTTCGATGAATAATGGATTTAAAAATTACAATAATTGCACTTTCACGGGTCCATGTTTCCAAAAAAGAGAAAATTTCATACAAAAAAATTGTGTGTGCATAACATAAAAACGCACCAGTGCATTATATTATATGAAAGCACTGTGACGACATATTTTTGCACGACTGGTGACTTTTCGGAAAACAAAAACACCAAGGCATTTATTTCTTGAAGCACCAATATTGTTTGCAATTAACACCTTGGTGCATTGTAATTCTTAACACACCAATGCTTTAATAGAATTAACACCTCACTCCTACAAAATATTATTTCCAGACTCGATGCATTATCAAAACTAACAACACCAGTCCTTTTATATAACTAACGCACCGATGCATTTATGCAAATTATACACATCTATGCTACAAGTTTAAACAAAATCACTAGCACAACAATTATTTTTTGTGTGCTCGAGTGTCGTTCCTTACAAGATCGCCCCATGGAGTTTTTATCTATTAGCACCAGTGTTGTATATATTATACAATGGTGTTATTTTCATTCAACGCCTCTGTGCTTTTAGTTATGTATGCAGCCCTATGCGTTTATATATGTAGCGCATTGGTGCTACTTGTTCGTTGAAGTGTGCCAGAAAAAAAACATCTGCTAAAACCTCTCGCTGCCAAAATTATATATATATATATATATATATATATATATATATATATATATATATATATATATATATATATACATAACCACCAACCCATGATATGTAAGTGTATTTTATTATTATTATTATTATTTATATCATGGGTTGGCGATTATGTGGGGTGTTTTTGTTATTTTATGTGTTTCGTTCTTTTTTTTTTTTTAATTTTTAATATTTTATTTTATTGTTTTTTTTTAATTGTTTATATATATATATATATATATATATATATATATATATATATATATATATATATATATATATATATATATATATATATATATATATATATATATAATCATTTTTTAGTGAATTATTTTAGCAAATTTTGAGACAAATCTAATTGAGTCCGAGAGATCAAAACTTAAGCAAAATTTTAGAAAGAATAATAAATTTAGATCTCCTAGTCATTTTCAGATCTATGATTTTTATTGCAAAATTTCAAAGCTAACTTATCCAATTTTCCTTTATAATCTTCCAGGTCACAGCAAGGCATGGGAAGAGTGCATATTGAAGATTATCGTAATTCTTTATTCATTTGAAATCTGAAATTTAAAAAACAAAGTAAGAAGAATTGATCTCAAACCTTAATTTCAGCTTTTGAAACTCCACTTATCTTCCTCCGTGAATGCCCCTTCTCTTGAATATTTTCCTGCCAATATTTAGTGAACAAGGTGGTTCTTACCACACCACCAAATGAAAATTTCAATAAAATAAATGAAAAATAAACTCAAAATCACTACCAAGCTTGGTTTTATTTCCCTATTATATCCTACTCTATTTTGGAGAAACAAAAGTTTTTTGTAAATTGTAGGAATATTTCCAATGAAGCCATTTACGAATCAAAATATCTAGTATGCTCACATACAAATTTGAAAAATATACCTCAAAATTCACTAGGATATGAGAGATCAATTGTACAATAGATTTGGTGCTAGGATTTGTTGAAGAATGGAAGAATGTTTTGGTGTACTCACTGTTTGGAACCAATATTCAATGTAGACCTTTCCCTCCAAGAAATGCTTGATCACGATTCTATGTCTCCTATCCATAGATAGATTAGTATCTAAAACTCTTATAGTACAAAAATTGATTGAAATTCATGCATCATATTTATCATGCTTTACATATGCAGCTAAAAATGAGATTGAAAGCTAAAAGGGAATTCTAAATTGAAATCTAACAGCTATGTATACTTCCCGAACAACGAGGCCAAAATGTTGGGTAATTTAATTGAGTTAAATTACTTGCATTAAATGTCAATATAGGGTCATATACTTGTGAAGTATACTTGTACAATATATGCTAGGAATCGAATTTCAATTTCAAAAGGAAATTCTAATATTTTGAAAGAAATTGCAATACTGAAATAAAACTTATTCATGAAAAATGTCTAAGATGAGTATGCACACACTTTCTTTTTCAAAAGTATCAAATTTATAACTTTGAAAACAATATTTTAATCTTTGAAATGGAAATTACAATTGACATGAAAGTAAACTTACTTTATTGACATGAAAATAAATCTATTCTAGTGACATGAAAGTAAATCTATATTATCAACAAGAAAGTAAATGTATCTTACCAGCAAGAAAGTAAATCTATTCTAATGACTTGAAGGTAAATTTAATCTAGAAATTTGTAAATCATATACTAAGAAAGCATTGAATTCTTAAGCTATGAAATTGAAAGGCAACCTATTCTGGAAGCAATGAAAGATCAATTGAAATTACTGATGTGTGCATTGTCAAATTAGAATCATTCATGATAATATATGGATATAAAAACAAAAAAATTGAAAAACAATGAATATTTAACATGAATTGGAAAGCAATGAATCTATGAAATGACAACAATAAAGTAAATCTTTTAAGTTATTTTTGGTTTTACTCAAGTGTTTGATCTGTAAAAGAACATAATTGGATTGATCATAAAATTATGTAAACAATGCAGCTAATGAAAAGACCTAAAATAAACATTGCAAAAAATTATGATAAAAGAAACTAATCTATCTTATAAAAATGAAACATTAAAATGGACCCATACTCATCAGGTGGCCATCATAAAGTGCATGAAAGGTGGAAAGTTCAGGAATCCATTTGATCAAACACAATATCTCATCATGAAATCTTAACTATACTCAAAGTATTGTATTCATAACACCAATATTATTCATAACATGAAGCATAATCATAGCCAATCTTTCAAATTCTTAACACATCAAGCATATGCATAGCTTTAGCATTCCCAAACCTAACACACCTTTGAGAGGAGAAAGCTCTATTATTTATAAAAAAACTAAGATAACTATTTCATAAATGTATATCCACAAACATCTCATGTGGTTACAACAATGTGTTAACATCTAGCAACCAACTTCTCTTTATATCCTCTCACAAATATCTCATAGCTTTGATAGGAGACACTTATGAAAATTCCATGATTCTTCTCCATGAAATGTGTTTGATCAATGATCTCAAAGCTTCCTCAAACATTCGAGTTTTTGGAGAGGAAATTCGAATTTGGGGCTTAGAGCCCAAATATGATTGTGCCAGAATCTTCAAATATGCCTACACACATCACAAAATTCATCCAACTTTTATATATAAGTAAATACATGTTATTTTTCTAATATTTAACCATAAATTCACTCAAAATACCAAATTAAATGTATTGGAAAATAATGTTTAAACCCATAATTAATCATGAATGTGGTCTTAGTGAATGGTTATGGAGCTGCAGAATATGGTAAATATTGAAGGAAAATGAAAGAAAAGAGGGTGAAATGGACGACATTTTGGATACCCAACACAACCTACCTATGCGCTAATCTCCTTAGCACCTCCGTGAAAACAACGCCAAAATGTTGTTAAAATTATTTTCATATTAGTTGCGTCAGTTAGTTTCCAACCCATGGGATCATATAGTTACGAGGCACAATAACCATATGTGTAGGACTAGAGCTAGGTTTTGAAAACATAAAATTAAAGAAAGCTAGAAATCATACTGACATAACAATCTAAAGCAACCAAAATTACTTCTCTCAAGCTGTGAATATTATATGGGGCTCGGTTGGCTTAGGTGTGGTAATGAAATATATCCTTGAGATCATTTACCATACATATACTACGTTTCTATAAGTTTTCATAAGTTGAGACGAAGATGAAGCAAAAATCATAAACTCACTGAGAAGGGAAGAGTCGAAACATAAGGAAAACTAATTTAAGCTAAAATGAAAATAACTTTTGTAAATACACCATCTAAACATGTAACATTGCTTCCTGGAAGGGGGGCCTGACTTCTTTGGGAGCAGGGTAATGTGACTTGCTCAGTGATAAGATTTATCAATAATCCATGTAGATAATAAAATACTTCCATTGTAAACTAGAAATATTATACCATTTTCAAAGAGAATAATTACATATGGTATTTACCATAGTTATCTACTGTGCTTTTCATTTATATTCAGTCCACACACTATTTACTTATTACAAAAACTACTAACTTATGCTCCCATCCTTCATACATATATATAGAATATGTTCTACAAAGAAGGACATATTTTCTATATAAAATTACAAGATTGAACTTGTTTAACATAATTAAAAATATACAGTTTTTTTAGCCATCACACTCATGATAAGATACCAAAGATAAAGTGGAAGATATAGATATATTTTTTCTCATCTTGACCAATCCCATATTTAGCTGACGAGGCATTTGATTTTGCGGAGGCATTTTTAGAAAATCAACCATTCCAAATAATCTAGAAAAATATCCTTTAGAAAATCCTTAGGATTTCTCAATCCATAAATAATTTTGGAAAATGGCTTGCGTGAGACTCAATTGGGGTTATTTTGGAAAAAAAACCCATCTCTTTTATTTTCTATATTCTTCTTAATTTACTCATAAATCGTGCCTAAAAATAACTTGTTATTAATTGCTACAGATTTCAACCATAGATTTGACTCATGCTTATTTACAATGACATGGGCGTGAATGAAGCATCATAAAACCATATTGGATCTCTGATCTCTAAAACCCATGTTCCCTTATTGTTCCATGAAAACTAGAGATACACCAATCTATAAAATAATCTGATACTGAACTTGGCTAGCCGTTTTTGAACTTAACTAATAACCATCATTAGTAAAATCGTATTTAAATCTTCTTAAAATATTTAAGTTAAAGGAAATATACAAATTAGTTGACATTATACCTTATCATGCTTAGGACTACATATTTTATTTATTTATACACATGGACAGTGGTATTATAAGGATTGGAAATAAATATAGGAAATCATGGAGAAAAAAGGTAGGTGAAATTATGTCAAAATCATGTCAAATTAGAGGTTCAACACTCCCCCATGCTGGCCATTTTGCATGTCCTCATGCAAAAAAAAAAATCTGAGTAGGAGCCAAAATTGTTGAACCTTCCAATAGAGTCTTGTTATATTGACCAGAATATTCAAGTTCCCTAGGTTTCACTTCCTTATTTATTTCAATTTACCTTCAATTTATTTGAGTTTATCTTCCACTTCATGTTTATTACCTTCAAGACCTTATTGTGAACAACAAAATTTTTCAATCTCCTTCCTTAATTTTCTAATAACCTTATCCTTTTTGGATATTAAGACTGGAAATATTTTCTTAATGGGTGTTGTGGATGGAGAATGAGCATCATATTGTTCAACTACAGGTAATTCAAACTCAAACTGAGGGGTAAAATCATCATCTATTCTTGAGGAGATAGCCTTCTTAAAATTAAGGGGTTCACTTCTCTGCCTACCTGAAATCAAGGGATTTGGAATTGTTGTTTCTTCTTCTAGATAAAAATGAATGGCGGTCTTCTACTTAGGCTTGAGAAATTGGAGGCTTTGTTGTCTATCAGTAGCCTTGTATTTAAACCATTTTTATTCTTAAAGTTAATGAAATCCACACATTCAGGTTTTAGTACCGAATGCTTGGGAAATGTCAATATTAGATGCTTGGGAAATATTAGTACTAGATGTAACAAACCTAGGTTAAAAATTCATGTAATAAAGTTAATAAAGGAAAAATAAGACCATGGTCAAGGGACACATATTACACGTTGAATGTTGGGAAAAATATCCTAATGGGAATCACTTGTTGTATTTATGGATAAGGGAAATTGGCAAAGGCAGTGACAAAGGATTTGAAAAGGAAAAAATGTTTTTTTGACATTTTATTTATGAAAATAAATGACATTAGGATAAAATGGAGGTGAAATATCACAGGTTGCATGTGAGGAGGAAATTGAAGGAACATTAAGGGAAATGAAGAAATTAGAGGCATCAAGAATAAAAAGACATCAACACATCAATTGGTAGCCTTTTTTCAGTTTAGATTTGGAATTGGTTTCAAAGAGGAGAAGAGCACCAAGAGGAGAAGGAAATAAAGCAAGTCAAGAAAGGACAAGGACAACCAAGAAAAGATAAGTAAATCAAATGAAAGCAAGGATCAAGCAATGGAAAGTTGGGTCAGGCAACTTCGACAGGAATACTTGTAGGTAACAAGTTGCATGTATGATTTCCTAGTTTGTTTTGACATGAATGATATGTGCATGTTGGTATTTGGTTTTGTTTTTTAATTGGCATGGATTTTGTGGGATTTCATTGGTGGATTTTAGTGTTTCCTTTCCATTTATAGATAGCCATGTTGTGATGAGATTCTTTCTCGGTTTGAGCTTTGGATTGCTAGAATATTTTGGATCTGGGTGAGGTGGTATCAACAAAATACCAAAGGTTGGGGTTGGAGATGGTTTTCTATGGGAAGACCTCAATAGGTGGTTGGAGACAGGAAAATTACTCAAGGGATGGTGAAGAAATTCTGAGGCGTCCAAGCTCGGTTTAGTTTTGTGATCTCGACACCGGTTTAGGTGAGTTCAGAGTATGGTGAGGGTGGAGGTGGTTTAACCTCTGGATCCCCTTTGTTTTTTATGGATGGGTTTATGCCATGAGATCCCAAATTCATGCTTGTAATATGGCACGAAGGTGATTCGTTGAAAAAAATATTTGGCTCAAGTCAATCTATGTCGGGTGGTACGTGGAAGTCCCATACCTGGTTAGATTCTGCCTATTTTTAATAAGAGCTAAGTTTCTCTTGTTTTGAGGAGTAAATTTACTTGTTATTATGCGGCTTCAATGCTTGTTTTATCATTTTTATTTATCTAGTTATGTGTTGGTTATAAGCATGGTTTTATGAAAAATCATAGTCATGGAACTCTTCATGTTTTTACTCGTAACTGAATGAAGAATGAATGCAAGACCTAATTGGTGTTATGAAAACTATTTTTGAAGGCATGAGTCCTTCTTTCTAAACCTCAGATAAATTTTTCGATCCTTATGTTCATATTTGCATTCATGACCTGTAGGTTACATGTTTACCAAGTGTTTGACGGAATGTCGGTCTTGGTAATGACAAGTCAGGTTAAGTCCTACTTCAAATTTAATTTTATAATATTTATTTCTATGTCATCCATCATTTCTGGAATTTTCACAAAGTTCTGGGCAGAGGCCTGAGTCCTAGCCTTGAAAAAGTGGCTCAAAATTCAGGGTCACTAGCATAGAATTAACTAGAAAAGTCCATGGTCACTGGAAGACAGGTCTATGGATGTGACTGGAAGGTGATAGTCACTTGGATATCTTTTCAATGGAGTGACTGAGGTTCTAGTTCAATGAAAAAGAGAGTTATCTCAAGGATTGGACATCTGGAGGGGTTGGGTTTCTCCTCGAGCTCCTATAGCACCTGATGAAAGTAAGGTCTTAATTTGTTGATTCCATTTCCTTAAGGTAATAAAGGAGGTTGAGTCTTATTATAGTGACTCTCATCTCATGTTTACACCAGGTAAACTGATGAAATCATGTAAATGTGGGAGAAGGCGTTACAGGGTGGTATCAAAGAAGGTTGGGCTCTCTTTGGGTAAAGTCTGATGTTTCAAGGTTATGGCTGTCATGCATGGGATCATGGTATATAATTGATATGGTCATGCATGATGTTTTTATGTTGTTATTTTATTATATGAATATGCTTATGATTATACATGTACATGCTAATGTGGATTGATCTTGTAGATGAGATAAGCCTCCCCTGAAAATTAATGAGGTATGGATTTGATTTTGGTATAAGTTTGGTTTATATGATGTAACACCCTCCTCGCATATCTACCTAAGTAACCATAAACTGGGGTAAAAATTTGACGAGAGGATATTATGAACTTATTCAACCTCCTAGGTGACCTTAAGGAAGTGGAATCAATAGAAACACATCCAACATACCTTCCACGTCAACAAAAAATTAACTCCCAGGAGCCAAACCAACCACTCGGGTATCCAACCCCTGGGTCCCACTGATTTTTTAAACCATTAAACCCCTAGACACTCCCACAGTATAGGCATGGGTGTGTCTAGGAGAATCTTGATGCTTCCACAGCATATGCATGCATGCGTCCAGGGAATTTTTCCCATAGACCTGTGCCAACGTCCTCAATATTTGATCCACCTTTTCAGGACCAAAGCCCAGGTCACTACCCAAAACTCAATGACAAGTTCAGAAATGAAATATAACAACAGAATAATGATAATATTGACAAGTACTTGACTCGAACCCTATTATACATGACAGGAATTTCATCAAACATGTCACGAACATGTAATATACATGTTTAAACAACAGCTCTGAGCATAGGGGTCTGATACTTATCTGAGAATCGCTAAGAAACATTTTTCCCTTACATAATTAGCTTCATTATCATCTATTAGGTCATAGATACATTTTTCATTCATTACATATCAAAACATGAGGAGAACCATACATCATCATTGTCATAATGCATGCTTATAACCAGCATAATAACAACAGAAATATCAAGGATACAACAACCATAGAATCCATATATAAAATAGTACATTTACACATAATATGTCAAGGAGAGAACCTCTTATTAATGAATGAAAAATCCAACCCGGGATGGTACTACCACATTCCACCTAACCATATATTGGTTGAGCCAAATCTCTCTTCAGCCAATCACCCATGTGCCATATTTCAAGCATGAATGTGTGACTCAAGTCGAAAGAAATAATCAGGGCATCCCAAGGCTAAACCATGTCACCCTCATCAATAGAAACTAGTATTTTCCACAATCCATCCCACATGACTAGGCCAAATAAATAAATGTGTAATAACAAGCTTTACAATGATCTCCACCAGATCACTAGGCCAAAACAAGCATGGATGCCATTGGATTTCTCCACATACATTGTGAGGATTTTTCTTGTCTCCTAGTATTTGAGGTTTTACCACAATCCACACTGGATCACTAGGCCCTAAACTGATACCCACTCTCCAGGCTTTACCGTATATCCTCACCTCGGATTCCTAGGCCTGATGGAGAGCACCCACATCTAGGATTTACTGCAATCCACACTGGATCACTATGCCCTAACTAAGGAAACACACTATCTGAATTTACCACAACACACATTCCAATTCAAGGGTTACTATGCCACATTTTCTATCATTTAGAGATCCACCTCACTTAGCTTCCAATCCATCCGGAAATCCAACTTAACCAAAACATGAGAACCCCATCACACCATGGCTATCCAGAAATGGCAAGGCTAGGTTGAAAACATTGTCACACCTGGAAAAACTCATGCCATGACAACAAAGAACAACATGTGATACCATGCATTCCAAATATATCAAGGAAATAACACATGAAAATCATGCTTGATCCTGCTCTTCCTTGCTTGCTCCTTCCTTCCTCTTGCCTTCTTTGCCTCTCTTGATCCAATGCCAAAGTGCTCCAAGAAAACTATGTGTGTCCAAGAGTGAGAGAGACAGAGAATAATGAGAGAAATCCAAAACTTATCTAAAAAAAGGTACCAACTGATCCTCATAATCCTTTTTATCAATTAGGCCTCTGTTTTCTTCATTTTCCATTATTTTCCTTCATTTTCCTCCTCACATGCAACATGTGACCTTTCGGCTTCATTTTCTCCTATTTTCCATTATTCTCATAAATAAATGTGCCAAAAATTCCATTTTCCTTTCCAAATGCCTTAGCCTTTTCCTTTTCCAATTTCCTTAACCATAATAACCAAAATGAACACCCACTAGGATGTTTTTCCCAACATTCAACTTGGAATAAGTGTCTCATCAAGCATGGTCATTATTTTTCCTTTATTAATTTTTATTACATGGAATTTTCACTAGGGTTGTTACAGAACCCTCCCCCTTAGGGGACATTGTCCTCAGTATACAACCACACATATACCTCAGCAAAACCGCTGAAAAACAAATATACTTGCCATGGATCTTTATAACATAACTCGATGCAGTATTTACAATGATCACCCCGTTGGAAATCAAACCAACATGACAACATGACAACATAACAACATGAAAGCTATAATGACATGACACCCATACTGCTTCTTGGAGCTTTATAACATAGCTCATGGTGGTATTTACATCCATATACATATGTACATATACTAAAACATCACCAAAACATATGCCAAACATATGCCAAACATCATACCAAAATTTATTTGCCTCAGCCGACAAACAATGAAGGATACATAGCCTATATCTGATCTGCCATATCCCACGTAGCTTCATCGGCCCCAAACTACTTCCATTTCACTTTAAGTTGCTCAATTGCTTGGTTCTGGAGCATGAACACCTTTATTTGAAATATACACTGAGGTTCTGGCTGGAATTCTCCATCCGGCTCCACCTGCAATACAGACTAGTCAATCACATGATCAACATATTTAACACACTTCTTATGCAATAATATATGAAAAACATCCTGGAATTTCACTATAGAAGGTAGTGCAAGTCAATAGGATACTAGTACGATCCTCTCAATAATCCTAAGAGGTTCACAAAACCGTGGTGCTAGCTTGGAACATGATCCAATCTGCAAGGGGCTCTTCTTGGGCTTGATGCGCAAGTACACTTGTTCTTATCTAATATACATAATTCTTTTGCCTATCTTGTGCAAAATTTATATTCTTCTTCATTACCTACATTTCCTATTCCATTTCTACAAACATGTCCGACCCAATCAATACCATGTTAACTGGATCACTCCAACTAATGGGATTATTACAACTCTACCCATACAATGCATCAAATAGACTCATATTCAAGGATTCATGATACCTGTTGTTGTAGGAAAAATCTACCAGTGGAAGATACTTTTCCCACTTTCGTTGTTGATACATCACATATATACTTAACATGCCATCCAATATCATGTTGACCCTCTTTGTCTTTCCATCTGTATGCAGATGATAAGATGTGTTGAAGGCCAACTCTATACCTAAACTTGCAAACAACTCGTTCCAAAACTTGGAAGTGAACTTTATATCCATGTCTAACACAATCTATTGGAAATGTTGTCATTGATGGAAAAGGAGATGGCAAAGGAGGAGAACCTGAAACAACAACAAGGCAAAGAGAGAAGCAAAGTAGCAGAGAGGTAGAGGCAGCAGAGACAATAGAGGAAACATATGAAGTAGAGAAAGAAGCAGAGGTAGCAAAGAAGCAGAGAGATATTCAAGGTGCAGAGAAGTGAGGACAGAAGGAGGGCCATTGATTTTTGAAAAGGGCCAGAGTTAGAGAAAAAGAAGTTCTGCCAAGACAAGAAGAAGTTTTTCCAAGTGGATTCATTTGTATCTATGGGAGGAATTGTTCAGCATTACATGAGTATGATGAGACTCTATAATTGGGGGTCTAAATGGGTCCTATGTGAAATTATCTGTGCATTGATGATTGTGAGTCTATCAGGGTTTATAAACAGTGTTGAATAAACTTTGTGGCAAGGGTTTCAAATGGTGTTCTGCATATAATTGTTGAGACAGGAGAATGAATACACATGTGTGTAAATTCTATGAGTAGATCTATGCTATTTGTAAAGTTTCCGCAGACTTTGAATTGAGTCTAAATTTGCCTGGATGTGTTAAAGAGATAGAGTGCTCGGGTTTGTTAACCATTCTATTATGCAACACAGTTCGATCTGGTGTCGAATTCCAATAGGGTTGGAATGGTAATATGGGAGTCCACATGGTAAAAGCATTTGATACACATATGATTGTGCACACGCTGTGAAATCCAGAAATGGAACGATGGCTCAGTTGCAGAGATGCGCGCATAAAGAAAGAATATTTACACATTTAACTGTGTAAATATGGTACCACAATAACAAGGGCCAGTTGGAGGCTTGGAGTGATGACTTGAACACCAGTGAGATGGAAGCGGAACCATGAGGTTTTTGGAACCATAGAGACTGTATATGGCAATCATGGTCGCATTATGATGCAGGGGCATTAGGCATAATGAAGCACTTTGTATTTTGATGAGACATAGGGGGTCTCATGATTTTAATTTCTCATATAATTATTAGTATTTTGAATAAAAATTGAGTTGTAAATTTTCTCTAACTACAGAGAACATGAGAGGAAATGATTAGTTAAGAATGTGAAGCGATAGGAAGTTCAGTTATTAGGCTAAAATTAGGATTTTCGAGAATTCCAAAAGTTCGTTGAGTCATCAAGGAAACTGGATCAATTCATGTGAATTTGTATAACTGTAAGCATCTGTAGAGTAAAAGTAGGATAGCTGTTCAAGGGGACAGAGGGAAGTAGAACAACCTCCGAATAGAAGAACGGGCCTGAGAGAAAGAAAGATCATTTGTACTTGGTTGATTGAATATATGGGAAATTCTCGATCCTAAGGGTGTAATTATTGTGTGTGGAATCATTTTTGAATTATATTTTATTCTGGGTTATATGAATGTGCAAGAGATTGAGTATTGAGCTTGTGTGCTAATAGTGTCTGTGTGAATCGATCACAAAGGGATTGATTTCACACCTGAGTCTTCTATTGATGAAATTTTGTATTGCAATGGGCACATATGTTGTTCCACAGGAAGTGTTGATGAGGGTTTGTTCATACAACTTATATTGTATATGCAATGGAGAAAGAACCAATATGGCTCTTGATTCTACGGTTGAGTCAGAGGGAACCCAGTTCCAACGATGAAGGTCGATCTATCCTCTAAACCAGGCCATTAAATCGATTCGATTCCCACATGAAACCCATGATACTGAATATCGTTGGAACTTGAATAATGAATATGTTGAACCCTGTGTGAAGGATTCAATAGAGATGGGCGAGTTTGATCTATGAAGAAGGACACAAGAAATAGCAGCGTTTGATTTTGGGTCTGTGTAAACTGTGCAAAGATAACTTTGTTGCCTGCAGTGAGAAGTAGAATCCAGAGGTCAAGGTTTAATGAAACTGTAATTCAATGGTAAAGGAGCAGATATGTGAGGTTTGCTTTTCATCAAGTGTTATCAGAGCCATCAGGTTTAGCTTTGTTGGAAGTCGAAGATTTTTTTTGTAATTAAATATGAGTGTGTGGTGAAAGAGACCATATTTTTGAAAACTGATAAAGACTGCAAGCATATAGAGGCGCAGTGCAGGTGTACTAAGGTAGTGAAGAAAACTTGGAGTTTAAATATGTTTAAGGGTGATTGCAGATTTGAAGAAGGAAGATCCGATTCTGAAATCTGATGGGCAAAGATACACAGAAGTACAGTGAATAGGATTTGCAGAAAGGAGTGGAAGACAAGATCATGCAGTAATCTTGTAGCTAAATAATTTTAAATATGATGTATATTTTATGTTTGCAGAATTGTGGTTGCTAAAAGTGCAGACAGAGTTTGATAGTGAAGGCAGTAAGCCTGATATTCAGCTAGAGGTTGAATAGGGAGGACAGTTACAGAATTCAGATTGTAGGCAATTGCAGAAGTCTCAACAAAGCAGATCACTGCTTTGAGGGTAGTGATAAAAGAATCTAGCAGAGGATTCTGAAGTGAAGAGAAGTGTGGCAGAACCTGGAAGAATTCCAACAGAGGTTGGATGAGAAGAGGACAGAGATGTTCTTGAGGGGAGTTGTAGAGTAAAGCCTAGAGAGAGCATAAGAGAGTGCTCAGAAGGTTCCAGCAAACAGAGTACCAGTACTTGCCAAAATCCGGATCCGGAGGAAGGGATTGGTGAGGTGAGTTGCAGCAAGAGAGCTTGTTGTTGCAAAGGCTTAGTGCAGCTTGTAGGATAAAATGGCTACTGATAGCCACACCAGATATTGCAGAGGTTCTGAGAGAGGCCACAACAGAAGAGAGAAAGAATATGCCAAATCAAATTGCATGAAGAAGAAATCCACTGATGAAGAATTGTGGAAGAGATAGCTGAGATTATAGAGCAGTTTTATAAACTGGAGAGGATGATAGAAGAAAGCCAGAGATTTGGTTGTCTCATGAGGAAGAGCGTGAAATGGAAAACATTATAGTTGAGGTTGAGGCAAAAGAAGATTGCCTTATTGAGAGTAGAACTCAGAGTAGCTGAGTTGAAAGAAGAAATTTCTGCTTGTGAGGCAGAACAGAGCACAGATAAAGAGTGGAGATTTGCAAGAGATCTTGTGAGACATGGTGAATACTTGAGGCAGCAAGAGGCTTGTCTTGCTGAAGAGGAAGTCATTAAGGATTTCCTGAGTTTTTGGACAATTCCAGATGATGTAAGGGCTTGTGTTTTTAAGTTTGACAAATGTGAAGTGATGACAGACTCCACAGAGGAAGAAGAACCCAAAGTTCTTGAGGCAAGGATGGAAATTGAAGATTCCATGTGTAGACTTGTTTAAGGAGTGCTTGAGAAAGTATCCAAGACTGAAAATTATTGTGATTTTAAAACTAAAAAGTTGTGTGTGTTTGCAAGTACACCACTGGAAGATGAACCAGCTTCAGAGTTTGTTTATGAGAAGAAGACATTGAATCTGAAATCTGTTCAGATCAATACTGAGATATTGAGATCTCAGGGAGAGATGAAGAAAGAAGATTCAAATGAAGATATTCAGCAAAATTTTGAGGCTGAGAGAGAAGGACCAACACATGATTGGTAGAGAACAAGAAGAGGTATAATAGGTTGCGTAAGGTTCCCAAAATCTACTCCTATTGAAGTAGTTGAGTTGTATAGGAAATTGGATTTTCAAAGAAGAGAATTGGAGAGACAGAGGACCTGTGCACAAGGTGATTTGCTGAAGGAGCAAGACAGGAAGGCCTTCATGAATAGAGTTCATGGAGCAGATGATGGAAGGAAAGTGAGACTAGCTAACAGTCTCATGAAGGGTGCAGATTTGCATGCTGGGGTGCTAACAGAAAGGTTGGAAGGAAAATCTGAACAACATACTGATGTGTTGTCAGAGGAAAAGAAGATATTGAAGCCTTGGAACTTTACTATTGATGATTCATGTATTAATAATACAGAGAAAGAGGAAGAACACCAGTTGGAAGTGTCGGAGAGTTGAATAAGAAGGAAACTGTGTTGGCTGAAAACATAGTGAAGGATCATCATTTGGACATGGTGATTGGAGCAGTGGAGACGACTCTGACAGTTGAAGAGAAATATGATGGAGAATCTCTGAGTCTTGAACCAGACTTAGAATTTCCGGGAGAAGGATTGGTGACTGGGTCTTCAAATGAGGCCTTTGGGTCTTGTGGTTTTGAAACTGACAGTTTTTTTATGTTTACAGGAAAGGCTGAAGACAATCCATCTCTTGGAATTGTCTTGGGAGAAGAAAACTTATTGCTGAAGGAAGATGAGACAGCCATGTCTCATATGCAGGAATTTTTCACTGCCATTGACAGAGAAGAATTGGCTAGGCTGAAGGGCCAAAAACAGCTTAGAGATAATATTTTAAAAGCTGCTAAAGTGAGGAAGAATCAGCATTCCATGCTGACAGAAGATGAAGATACAGTGGCTAGAGAACTTTATTTGATTGCTAGAATCAATCAAGGAGATGAGAGGCAATGGATGAAGATTTCAAAAAAAGAAGAAGAAAATGCTGAGTTTAACTTACAGCATGCTGAATATGTAAAACAGACACAGAAGAGATGGCTGAAATGTTTGCTGGAGGCCATTGAAGGAGAGAAGGAAAGAGGAGCAGATGCTTGCTTGCAAAATCAAATTCTGTTTACTAGTATACCAGATGAGTATGTCACTACTGGTAGTAAATTAAATGGTGATTTTTTTTCTAAGAATAATTTTGTAGATGAGGAGAAAAATAAAAATGTTGCAGAGGGAGATATATTAAAGGATATTCGGGATGTTTGGGTGGAGGCAACATTGGCATCAGCAACACCCATGGTGGTAGCTGAAGCAACATGGGGAAGGACATCTGCAGGAGTAGTAAACATGTTAGTAGCATGTGAGACAACAAGAGCAGTAGTATTGACATTGGCATAAATTGATAGCAGCAGCGGTAGGAAAAGAAATATCTAGCTAGAAGATAAGCTAGACATGGAAATTAGAAACATCAGAAGACTGATGCAACAGACAGCAGCCAGGAAGCCGTGGGATTTTTGTAAAGGAAAGGAAAAAAAATATTGTGAAGGTATAACTGGAAGTGAATTACAGAACAAGACATGGAGACCTTGAAATTTGCAGGAGAAGCATGATGCAACTGCTGGACAGCATCAAAACAAAGTTTGGGATCCAGGAGGCAGAGACTGAGAGCACATGATCAGGGGATCATGAACAAATTAAAGCTTGGGAGTTTGATGTAGGGGCATTAAGCACAATCAAGCACTTTATATTTTGAGGAGACATAGGGGGTCTCATGATTTTAATTTCTCATATAATTATTAGTCTTTTGAATAAAAAGTGAGGAGTTGTAAATGTTCTATAACTACAGAGAACATGAGAGGAAATGATTAGTTAAGAATGTGAAGCGATAGGCAATTCAGTTATTAGGCTAAAATTAGGATTTTCGAGAATTCCAAAAGTCCATTGAGTCATCAAGGAAACTGGATCAATTCCCAAGAATTTGTCTAACTGTAAGCATCTGTAGAGTAAGAGTAGGATAGCTGTTCAAGGGGATAGAGGGAAGTGGAACAACCACCGAATAGAAGATCAGGCCTGAGAGAAAGAAAGATCATTTGTACTTGGTTGATTGAATATATGGGAAATTCTCAATCCTAAGGGTGTAATTATTGTGTGTGGAATCATTTTTGAATTATATTTTATTCTAGGTTATATGAATGTGCAAGAGATTGAGTATTAAGCCTGTGTGTTAATAGTGTCTGTGTGAATCAATCACAAAGGGATCAATTTCACACCTGAGTCTTCTATTGATGAAATTTTGTATTGAACCGGGAACATATGTTGTTCTGCAGGCAGTGTTGATGAGGGTTTGTTCATACAACTTATATTGTATATGCAGTGGAGAAAGAGCCAATATGGCTCTTGATTCTGCGGTTGAGTCAGAGGGAACCTAGTTCCAAAGATTAAGGTCGATCTATCCTCTGAACCAAGCCATTAAATCGATTCGATTCCCACATGAAACCCATGATACTAAAGATCGTTGGAACTTGAATACTGAATGTGTTGAACCCTGTGTGAAGGATTCAATAGAGATGGGCGAGTTTGATCTTTGAAGAAAGACACAAGAAATACCAGCGTTTGATTTTGGGTCTGTGTAAACTGTGCAAAGAAAACTCTGTTGGCCGCAATGAGAAGTAGAATCCGGAGGTCAAGGTTTAATGAAACTATAATTCAATCGTAAAGGAGTAGATATGTGAGGTTCTCTTTTCATCACATGACCAAAGCTGATGTTTTATATCTCATAGGTTATAATTAAAAGAATTGTTTATTTACATATACGAAAGATAGGAAAGCAGAACCTTGAGTCAAGAAGCGGAACCTTAAATGAACAGTAAAACCGGAGTTGAAAACCAGTGGGTTCGCGCAATTAAAAAGTGGTAAGGGGTTTTTGTCAAAAAAACGCGATTAGGGTCACCACTCGACACATGTCCTAAAGTGGTATTCAATTACCACTTTTATTGCGTAACTTTTGAGCATTAACTTTCGTGCAGTTAATTTGTGCAATATAGCAAGATAACCGTTGGATTTGGGGTTGAAGCGCGATAATAGATCAACCGTAGGATGAGAAGGGTGAGTTAAGTGCAGGGCCCAGTTTATTGTGTGAATTCTAAGGATTAAACCTCAGGCATCTAAATCACGCGATAGCCGTCGGATGTCCACCAAAAGGCCCTTTTGGAGCGTGAGAATAGATAGGCCATCAGATCAGAATTGAAGTCGCGGGGAAGTTAACAAGGTACGCTATATTCTGATGTGGGACCGAGCCGACCCTCTGTGTGTTGGGTTGTGTATTTGTTGGTAAAGGTAAAGGTGCTGGGGCCCAGCTAAAAGTGTGTCGAATGATCGGAGTTTTAATGTGAAATGAACTAAGGGTGGATACTTTGGATTGATAGGTTCCTATATATATGGTCTTATATTAAATATAATGAATTTTTCATATGGATATTAATGACTGAAAACCTTAGATGTAAGGTTTGTTGGAGTTTCACATGTATGCGCATATTATATACATTAGGATTGATTGTTATGGTTTGGACCATAAAAATGAAACAAGTTTCGCATGAATTATGGATTGAGATAAATCCAAAGTCAAAGATTTGAGAGATGTTCCATGAAGTGTATCGAATAAAATCATACATGTGATATTGGTTAGGAGTTCACTTAAAATGAAGTGAAGACTTATTTAAAATCTGGGTTAATAATATATGTAGGCTGAAATATGTTGTGGGCTCGAGAAATAGACAAACATTAAAGGTGCATTGGTTTAGCAAAGTAGAACGTTTAATATTCATGAAATAGAATTGACTATTGTTTTTAACCATAGAGAATTAAAAGCAGCCTCCGTATATGAAGACCAATGTTATTTAACTGTTGGGATCTGACCATTATGTTAGGAACAGAAAGGTAACTTCCACATATTATTATTAATAATTGCCCAGATTTGGAAATAGCTTGGGTAAAATTTTGGGACGCATTATATGTGCATGAGACTTTGAGAGTTATTTGGGAGCCAAACTTGTAAAGCAGTTATATATATGCAGTAGATACACAATTGCAGTGAACAGGAGAGTATGCAGAAACTGAAAAGGACACGAGGCATTTTACATGCATGGAAAATAGAGGTATGCAGAATAGTTACATGACAGCAGCAGAAAAGACAAACACACAGCAAGCTAAGAACTAAATGGGTTGAATTGGAATTCTCATTGTAACTGAAAATGTGAATGTAAATGTTTTCATTAATTTAATATTGTTTGTGATGCAAAGGCAAGTCTCCAGAGACAAAGAAACATCCCACTGTAATGTTGAAATGTATACATATTGTAATATTTTTCTGAATATGCTAGGCAAGAAAACAAGAAGGTGGAAGGCAAAGAGTCATGACTATTCACATCGAATTCCCTGTGGAATGCAAACAGTCATGAGTTTAACTCTATAAATGATATCACATTGATATGCATAAAAAGTTAGAGAATGTAGAAATGAAGAAGTGAGGTAGAGAAGAAGGAGGATATGATAGAGAATCTGAGAAGATACAGAGATGATACAGGGCAGATATGAGGACTGATGGACAGCAGAAAAGAAGGAACAGAATAGAGATGATATCCAAGTAAATCAGCAAGTTTTTTCTTTCTGAAAGAGTGAGGAAGTTGGTGCTTCCATATCAAGTTGTAGCTTGATAGATGTCAGTTGTAGCTGGTTGAGGTAGGAGCCTCCTATAGGTTGTAGCCTACAGAAAATAGATGGAAGTTGGTGCTTCCATATCAAGTTGTATCTTGATAGATGTCACTTGCAGCTGGCTGAGGTAGGAGCCTCTTGTAGGTTGGTGCCTGCAGAAAATAGATGGGAGTTGGAGCTTCCTTGCAAGTTTTAGCTTGCTGAATTCAGGTAGTAGCCTCCTGTGGGTTGGAGCCTACAGAAAAGCAGTGGTGAGAGGGAGTTGGAGTTTTCCTTTGCATCACAACAATAATAAGATGTGGTTTTCTCCCTTATGGGTTTCCACTTATATCTGTTGTCTATGTGCATGATGTATATGTGTTGTTATGTTTTATCTAATCTGCTTAATACTTGTTGCTCACATATTAAGTCTGCTGTTACATTATCCTAATACTTGCTGCTCACATATTAAGATTACTCACATACTAAGTTGAACATGAAATGAAGGTGTAAATAAGTTTAAAGGAAAGTTTTAAAAGACCATGAATGTGTTAAATTGATTCACCCCCCTCTCAGTTTAACTAAGGGTTCAAAAATTGGTATCAGAGCAGGTTCCTTTGGTGTAAGCTTAATAGCTTGAAGGAGATCTGGTTGAGTCATGGACTATCAAAATGTACCTTTGCTAAATACAACAAACTTTCCTGAATGGAGAGATAAGGTTAAAACAGAATTATTGGCGTATGAACCTGAGGTATGGAAACTTGTATGTGATGGTTACTGCACAGACTCTCCCTCTTTGCAAGGACAACAACATAATGCCAAGGCAAATTGTGTGATATATAACAGTCTTCATAACAAATATATTGATTTAATAATGGATCTAACATCTGCAAAAGAAATCTGGGATAGATTGCATTTCATGCATGGAGTAGACACTAAGTACTGCATTTTTAAGAAGGAGAAGAGAATTAAGAAGAAGAAAAATTCATGTCAAAAGGAAAATGTTCAATCAAATGAGGCACCTGCTAGTGTGAATGGAGATAAGAACCATGAAGAAATTACAGCTGAAGAAAAATCCAAACTTGACATTGCCTTGACTGAAATAGAAAGATTGAAGAATGAAAACAAAGACCTGAAGACATTGGTGCAAATATGTGATGAGAAATAATATGAAGATAAGAAAGAGATTGTTGGCCTGAAGACACAACTTGAAGAAGCAAGGAAAATAGAAGACACTCTGCTACAATAAATAAGAGAGAAAAGTTAGGAATGTGGGAGATTGGAAGAAGTAGTGTGACTAAGAAAGAAATTAGAATAAGCCCAAAGAGAGTTATTAATGAATACACTTCAAATGAAAAGCACTGAACAGTTGGACAAGATTCTAAATGCTCAAAGGTCACCTCTCATAAAGGCTGGGATAGGATATGAAGGAGAAACCAGTAAGTCTAAGGTTGAAGATAACATGAATTTCATTTTTGAAAAATCTGTAAAGGACAATGAAGCAGCTCAGAAAAATCCTACAGAAGCAGAAGCCAACAAGAAAATAATTTGCAGAGAAACAAATAGAACAAGTAGCAACATGAAAGGATAGAGAATGAGAGGATGAAATAGTCAACTGAAAAAGGCTCATACACTCCTGAATATGAGTTGAATAAATTTGGAAGATGTCAAAGAAGGTTCTTTCCTCCTATGAGAAGTATCACTTGTTTTTCCTACCACAAACCTGGACATATTGCAGCATATTTTAAGACAAAGAAAATTCAGTCCAACCAGCAAAGGATGCAGAAAATGAGAAGAACCCCTCAAGCTAGCAACTAGAAAATACAATCTTTCACTAGGTACACAAATCATTTCCATGGCTATTGTTATGCATGCAATGAATTTGGACATAAATCTGTTGAATGTAAATTATGTTAAAAAATGAGAATAAAATATTATACATCAGCTCAAATTTACTTTGATAAAATAAGATGTTATGTATGCCTCAAGCTTGGTAAAAAAGAAATAGATTTTATACTACCACATACATTAAAGAGCTCTAGACAGAGCATGGAATATAATCAAATCAAACAAAACTGTGAATCAAAAAGAAGTGCAGACATTATGAAAAACCCCAATAAAGTATGGAAGGAAAAGAGAAAGGGGGAGTCTATTACCTCAACAACATAATGAATCCATCATAGTCTTAGGGGGAGCTTCTCTAGGAAGCAACGAAAATATCCAATCAGTGATAAATATGAAGTAACATCCCAGGGGGAGAGCAGTTCATAAATAGTCCCAATGAAAGTGGTATAAGAAGAGCTCCATGAAATAGCAACAGCTAAAAGGTTAGAAAGGGAAAGAAAATTCCTCTATCTGAGAACTATAGAGGAAGAAGATTATCTGAAGCATTTAATAGCTGACAGATTGATGGAAGAAGAGAAGGCAACAAGAAGCCATGGTAATAGAAGGAACATCAGCCATGAACATGTAAGATAAGAAGACATCATCACTTTAAGTGATGATCACATTGTGCATCATACCGCTTGAATTAACAATGAATCACTTTAAGAGAATGAGTAAGAAAAGTGCCTATCATCATTACATAATTACTTCATTCATCTATGAAAAGTCCATTTGGATGAGTGCAGCTAAGTAAGTGATAAATCTCTAAGTGATCTACCCATGAAGATCCCTAGTATAGAAATTGAAGATGTCTTCCCAAAGATCTTTATACTAGAACAGTTGAATTGTATATAAAGCATAAATGAGTCTGGAGCAGTCCTAGAAAGGAAAATGCAGTGACATTCTTTTAAATCAAAATGACAGAATAATTTGCAGGTTAATGATGCCAAGAACATATTGAGTACATTAATGATTGTTGTTGAAGACAGTGGAGAGATAAATAATAGAAACTATGAAAGTTGTCTTAACTTTGGGTTCATGTGCAAGCTAAAGTGAAAGTAGTTTTAATTGGTATTTGGCACAAGCAGCATACCTATCAACAAAATACCAAGTGTTATCAGTGGAGCAGCAGCATGGTACAAGTCCTCAGGATCAAAGGATGATGACAAGAGTACATCAAGGTAGTATTCCAGTGTTATCTGCATTTTTAAAGCATAAAAGAGTCAATGAAAGGGAAAAATGATCATTATCTTGTTTACACTTGAAGTAGTATATTGAGCACTGAAGCAATATCTTTTTCTATATATAATTGCATGCCTTCCTGAAGTTAGTACATGTATATCTTCAAGGCCTCTTTCTTGAGATCATTCATAAATTTGGGTGAAGTCTGTTTGCTTAGATTTCAATTAAACAACTTGAAGATGTTTTTGGTAAAGATCATCATGATAGAACAGTTAAAGTATCAGAAGTATGAAGGACTAGTTGTGTTAAGCTTATAGTTGAAGCTCAAAATTCTATTATTGATTCATCAAAAGCATACTTCAACAGAAAGGATTTCCATTATGTCACCATTGAAAAGAGCATCAAGTGTCTTTCAGCTATTGAGTGTAATATCCTTGTCAGCATCCTAGCTCATATCAACACCAACAGGAAGGAAAGGTGAACCACAACAATAAAAGATATATTGGCATCATCACAATTGAACAGATGTGTACTGTAGATGTGCATTGCAGAAAAATACTTACTCCATCTACAACCTTCCTCAATAGATATGCATCGTAGATGAAGATTATAATATAGACTGAAGTATAGCTGAAGCAAGCTTGATATGTCACATGGATCATTCACAATATTTAAGTATTGATGCAATGATGCATCTCTGATTATACAAGTCTGATTATATATGGTTTTCATCACCTACACTCTATACAAGTGCAAGGAGTCTATGCTTTGGAATGGTATCATTTTTTATTTTATTTTATTTTTTTTTTATTTTTTTTTATTTTTTTTTTATTTTTTTTTTTTATTTTTTTTTTTATTTTTTTTTTTTCTGAATTAGACTAAATTCTATTAAGCAGAAATATGGTACAAGAAGATGATACAATCAAGAGAACCAGAAAACCAGCAACCGGAAATGATAAAACTATCAACCTCGGTCCTGGAGAAGGAGAGAAACAAACATGACAAAACAAGAAAAATAGGAAACAAAAAGACAGAAAACTACCCAGAGTGGGCAGAGGCCTCTACACGAAGCTTTTTCCCTTTCTTTTTACTGACTTTAACCCATCCATCCTGGGGTGAATGAGCTAAAACAACTTGAAGACCGAAGTTCTTCGTAGGGGGGATCTCCTTATCAGAATTAGATGAGGAGGAAACATGGGAGCGTTTCTGAGCGACAGTAGAATCGGGCGGATGCGAAGGAGCATCGGGGGGAGTGTCCAATGTCTGATTCTAATCCGATTCAGCATCACTTCCATCTGATACTAAGGAATTAGAGTCCTCAGCCGGTGGCGGAGAGCAAGGAGCCCATCGTTTCGATTTGGGCTTGGAGTTGTGCACCTTTTTCTGTTTTGTCGGGAGCGCTGGGCATGAGTTCTGCAGGTGCCCTGTTTGGTGACAATGATGGCATCGGAATTCCGTATTCTCATAATCCAGTTTCTGAGTCCATACAAAGTCGTTTATCTTGAGATTGATTTGGTCTGGAAGTCCCTTGCTTAAATCTAGTTCCACACATATTTTGGCATATGTGTAGAGACCATTGTTTTCCCGCCAATAATCTCCCATCAGAAAACTGCCCAAGGTGTCGCCGATCGCTCTATAGACTCTAACATTCCATAGATGGACTAGCAAGTTGGGAAGCCTGATCCAGACAGGTGTCCTGGTGATGACAGCAGTTGCTGGATCAAATTCTGGGAACCAAGGAGTTAAGAAGGAATGGTATCAACTTACTATGTATATACAAGTTCAAATATTCTCAAAAGTGTTCTCTCAACAACTCTTGTACACCAGTCTGGAGCAGCAAGGTATAAAGTCAAAAGAAGAAGGGCCTAAACACAACTCAGAGAGAGGAAATGCAAAGATAGAATCTACACTGAGAAATGTGCAACCCTTTGCCATCGATGTCAAAGGGGGAGGAAAATCAAGTAACAAAAGAAAGGGTCTTCTAAAAGGCAAGCAGAGGAAGACTTGGAGGAAGCATTGGATTATTGGTGGATGTGTTTCCATCAATGCCAAAGGGGGAGACTGTTGGAAATGTTTTCATTGATGGCAAAGGAGATGGCAAAGGAGGAGAACCTGGAAAAAAAACAAGGCAAAGAGAGAAGAAAAGTAGTAGAGAGGCAGAGGCAGCAGAGACATCAGAGGAAACATATGAAGCAGAGAAAGAAGCAGAGGTAGCAAAGAAGCAGAGAGATATTCAAGGTGCAGAGTAGTGAGGATAGAAGGAGGGCCATTGATTTTTGAAAAGGGCCATAGTTAGAGAAAAAGAAGTTTTTCCAAGTGGATTCATTTGTATCTATGGGAGGAATTGTTCAGCATTACATGAGTATGATGAGACTCTGTAATTGGGGGTCTAAATGGGTCCTATGTGCAATTATCTGTGCATTGATGATTGTGAGTCCATCAGGGTTTATAAACAATGTTGAATAAACTCTGTGGCAAGGGTTTCAAATGGTGTTCTACATATAATTGTTGAGACAGGAGAATGAATACACATTTGTGTAAATTCTGTGAGTAGATCTATGCTATTTGTAAAGTTTCCGCAGACTTTGAATTGAGTCTAAATTTTCCTGGATGTGTTAAAGAGATAGAGTGATAGGGTTTGTTAACCATTCTATTATGTAACATAGTTCGATCTGGTGTCGAATTCCAATAGGGTTGAAATGGTAATCTGGGAGTCCACATGGTAAAAGCATTTGATACACATATGATTGTGCACACGCTGTGAAATCTGGAAATGGAATGACGGCTTAGTCGCAGAGATGCACACATAAAGAAAGAAGATTTACACATTCAACTGTGTAAATATGGTACCACAATATCAAGGGCCAGTTGGAGCGATGACTTGAATAACAGTGAGATGGAAGAGGAACCATGTGGTTTTTGGAACCACAGAGACTGTATATGGCAATCATGGTCGCATTACCAAAGTTGATGTTTTAAATTCCGTAGGTTATAATTAAAAGAATTGTTGATTTACATATACGAAAGACAGGAAAGCGGAACCTTAAACGAATAGTAAAACCAGAGTTGAAAACCAGTGGGTTTGCGCAATTAAAAAGTGGTAAGGGGTCTTTGTCAAAAAAATGAGATTAGGGTCGCCACTCGACACGTGTCCTAAAGTGGTATTCAATTACCACTTTTATCGTGTAACCTTTGAGCATTAACTTTCGTGCAGTTAATTTGCGCGATATAGCACAATAACCATTGGATTTGGGGTTGAAGCATGATAATAGATCAACCGTAGGATGAGAAGGGTGAGTTAAGTGCAGGGCCCAATTTCATCGCGTGAATTATAAGGATTAACCCTCGGGCATCTAAATCACGCGATAGCCGTCGGATGTCCACCAAAAGTCCCTTTTGGAGTGCGCTAATAGATAGGCCATTAGATCATAATTGAAGTCACGGGGAAGTTAACAAGGTACGCTATATTCTGATGTGGGACTGAGTGGACCCTTTGTGTGTTGGGTTTTGTATTTGTTGGCAGTCGGAAGTTTAATGTTAACTGGACCATATATGTTCTAACTTATGATTAAGTTCAACATTTAGCATAAGGTAAAGGCGTTGGGGCCTAGTTGAAAGTGTGTCGAATGATCGAAGTTTTAATATGAAATGAAGTTACTAAGGGTGGAGACTTTGGATTGATAGGTTCCTATATATATGGTCTTATATTAAATATAATGAATTTTTGATATGGAGATTAATGACAGAAAACCTTAGATGTAAGGTTTGTTGGAGTTTCACATGTGTGCGCATATTATATACATTGGGAGTGATTGTTATGGTTTGGACCATAAAAATGAAACAAGTTCTGCATGAATAATGGATTGAGATAAATCCAAAGTCAAAGATTTGAGACATGTTCCGTGAAGTGTATCGAATAAAATCATACATGTGATATTGGTTAGGAGTTCACTTAAAATGAAGTGAAGACTTATTTAAAATCTGGGTTAATAATATATGCAGGTTGAAATATTTTGTGGGCCCGAGAGATAGACAAATGTTAAAGGTGTGTTGGTTTAGCAAAGTCGAAAATTTAATATTCATGAAATGGACTTGAATATGGTTTTTAACCATAGAGAATTAAAATCAGCCTCCGTATATGAAGACCAATGTTATTTAACTGTTGGGATCTGACCATTATGTTAATAACAGAAAGGTAACTTCCGCATATTATTATTAATAATTGCCCAGATTTGGAAATAGCTTGGGTAAAATTTTGGGACGCATTATATATGCATGAGAATTTGAGAGTTATTTGGGAGCCAAACTTGTAAAGCAGTCATATATATGCAGCAGATACACAATTGCAGTAAACAGGAGAGTATGTAGAAACTGAAAAGGACACAGGGCATTTTACATGCATGGAAAATAGAGGTATGCAGAATAGTTACATGACAGCAGCAGAAAAGACAAACGCACAGCAAGCCAAGAACTGAATGGGTTGAATTGGAATTCTCATTGTAACTGAAAATGTGAATGTAAATGTTTTCATTAATTTTATATTGTTTGTGATGCAAAGGCAAATCTCCAGAGGCAAAGAAATATCCCACTGTAATGTTGAAATGTATACATATTGTAATATTTTTCTGAATATGCTAGGTAAGAAAACGAGAAGGTGGAAGGCAAAGAGTCATGGCTGTTCATTTCGAATTCCCTGTGGAATGCAAACAGTCATGAGGTGAACTCTATAAATGATATCACATTGATATGCATAAAAAGTTAGAGAATGCAGAAATGAAGCAGTGAGGCAGAGAAGAAGGAGGAGCCGATAGAGAATCTGAGAAGATGCAGAGATGATACAGGGTAGATATGAGGACTGATGGATAGCAGAAAAGAAGGAATAGAACAGAGCTGATATCCAGGTAAATCAGCAAGTGTTTTCTTATGAAAGAGTGAGGAAGTTGGTGCTTCCATATCAAGTTGTAGCTTGATAGATGTCAGTTGTAGCTGGCTGAGGTAGGAGCCTCCTATAGGTTGTAGCCTGCAGAAAATAAATGGAAGTTGGTGCTTCCATATCAAGTTGTAGCTTGATAGATGTCAGTTGTAGCTGGCTGAGGTAGGAGCCTCCTGTAGGTTGGTGCCTGCAGAAAATAGATGGGAGTTGGAGCTTCCTTGCAAGTTTTAGCTTGTTGAATTCAGGTAGTAGCCTCCTGTGGGTTGGAGCCTACAGAAAAGCAGTGGTGAGAGGGAGTTGGAGCTTGCCTTTGCATCACAATAATATTAAGATGTGGTTTTCTCCCTTATGGGTTTCCACTTATATCTGTTGTTTATGTGCATGATGTTTATGTGTTGATATGTTTTATCTAATCTACTTAATACTTGTTGCTCATATATTAATATTACTCACATACTAAGTTGAACATGAAATGAAGGTGTAAATAAGTTTAAAGGAAAGTTTTAAAAGACCATGAATGTGTTAAACTGATTCAACCCCCCTCTCAGTTTAACTAAGGGTTCAACAATTGGTATCAGAGCAGGTTCCTTTGCTGTAAGCTTAATAGCTTGAAGGAGATCTGGTTGAGTCATGGACTATCAAAATGTACCTGTGCTAAATAAAAAAAAAATTCCTAAATGGAGAGATAAGGTTAAAACATAATTATTGGCATATGAACCTGAGGTATGGAAACTTGCATGTGATGGTTATTTCACAGACTCTCCCTCTTTGCAAGAACAACAAGGAAATGCCAAGGAAAATTGTGTGATATATAACAGTGTTCATAACAAGGATCTTGATTTAATAATGGATCTAAAATCTGGGATAGATTGCATTTCATGCATGGAGTAGACACTAATGACTGCATTGTCAAGAAGGAGAAGAGAATTAAGAAGAAGAAAAATTCATGTCAAAAGGAAAATGTTCAATCAAATGAGGTACCTGCTAGTGTGAATGGAGATAAGAACCATGAAGAAATTACAGCTGAAGAAAAAGCCAAACTTGACATTGCCTTGATTGAAATAGAAAGAATGAAGAATGAAAACAAATACCTGAAGACATTGGTGCAAATATGTGATGAGAAAGAATATGAAGATAAGAAAGAGATTGTTGGCCTGAAGACACAAATTGAAGAAGCAAGGAATGTGGGAGATTGGAAGAAGAAGTAGTGTGCCTAAGAATGAAATTAGAAAAATCCCAAAGAGAATTATTAATGAATACACCTCAAATGAAAAGCACTGAACAGTTGGACAAGATTCTAAATGCTCAAAGGTCACCTCTCATAAAGGCTGGGATAGGATATGAAGGAGAAACCAGTAAGTCCAAGATTGAAGATAGCAGGAATGTAAGTTTTGAAAAAGTTGTAAAGGACAATGAAGCAGCTCAGAAAAATCCTACAGAAGAAGAAGCCAGCAAGAACATAATTTGTAGAGAAACAAACAGAAACAAGAAGCAACATGAAAGGAAAAAGAATGAGAGGATGAAACAGTCAACTGAAAAAGGCTCATACACTCCTGAATATGAGTTGAATAAATTTGGAAGATGTCAAAGAAGGTTCTTTCCTCCTATGAGAAGTATCACTTGTTTTTCCTGCCACAAACCTGGACATATTGCAACATATTGTAAGACAAAGCAAATTCAGTCCAACCAGCAAAGGATGCAGAAAATGAGAATAACCCCTCAAGCTAGCAACTGGAAAAGAAAATATTTCACCAGGTACACAAATCATTTCCATGGCTATTGTTATGCATGCAATGAATTTGGACATAAATTTTTTGAATGTAAATTATGTTCAAAAAGGGGAATAAAATATTATACATCAGCTCAAATGTACTTTGATAAAATAAAATGTTATGTATGCCTCAAGCTTGGTCACAAAGAAATAGATTGTATACTACCATATACATTAAAGAGCTCTAGACAGAGGATGGAATCTAATCAAATCAAACAAAATTGTGAATAAAAAAGAAGTGCAGATATTATGAAAACCCCCAATAAAGTATGGAAGGAAAAGAGAAAGGGGGAGCCTGTTACCTCAACAACATAATGAATCCATCATATTCTGAGGGGGAGTTGCTCTAGGAAGCAATGAAAATATCCAATTAGTGATAAATATGAAGCAAAATCCCAGGGGGAGAGCAGTTCATTAATAGTCCCCATGAAAGTAGTCTAAGAAGAGCTCCATGAAATAGCAACACCTAAAAGGTCAGAAAGGGAAAGAAAATTCCTCTATCTGAGAACTATATAGGAAGAAGATTATCTGAAACATTCAATAGCTGACAGATTAATGGAAGAAGAGAAGGCAACAAGAAGACATGGTAATAGAAAGAACATCAACCATGAACATGTAAGCTAAGAAGACATCAACATTTTAAGTGATGATCACATTGTGCATCATACTGCTTGAATTAAGAATGAATCACTTTAAGAAGAATGAGTAAGAAAAGTGCCTATCATCATTATGTAATTACTTCATTCATCTATGAAAATTCCCCTTGGAGGAGTGCAGCTAAGTAAGTGATAAATCTCTGAGTGATATGCCCATGAAGATACCTAGTATAGAAATTGAAGATCTCTTCCCAAAGATCTTTATACTAGAACAGTTGAATTGTATATAAAGGAGAAATGAGTATGGAGCAGTCCTAGAAAGGAAAATGTAGTGACATTCTTTTAAATCAAAATGACAGAATAAGTAGAAGGTTAATGATGCCAAGATCATATTCAGTACATTAATGATTGTTGTTGAAGACAGTGGAGAGCTAAATAATAGAAACTATGAAAGTTGTCTTAACTTTGGGTTCATGTGCAAGCTAAAGTGAAAGTAGTTTTAATTGGTATTTGGCACAAGCAGCATACCTATCAACAGAATACCAAGTGTTATCAGTGGAGCAGCAGCATGGCACAGGTCCTCAGGATCAAAGGATGATGACAAGAGTACATCAAGGTAGTATTCCAGTGTTATCTGCATTTTTAAAGCATAAAAGAGTCAATGAAAGGGAAAAATGATCATTATCTTGTTTACACTTGAAGTAGTATATTGAGCACTGAAGCAATATCTTTTTCTATATATAATTGCATGCCTTCCTGAAGTTAGTACATGTATATCTTCAAGGCCTCTTTCTTGAGATCATTCATAAATCTGGGTGAATTCTGTTTGCTGAGATTTCAATCAAACAACTTGAAGATGTTTTTGGTAAAGATCATCATGATAGAACAGTTAAAGTATCAGAAGTATGAACGACTAGTTGTGTTAATCTTATATTTGAAGCTCAAAAGTCTGTTATTGATTCATCAAAAGCATACTTCAACAGAAAGGATTTCCATTATGTCACCATTGAAAAGAGCATCAAGAGTCTTTCAGCTATTGAGTGTAATATCCTTGTTAGCATCCTAGCTCATATCAACACCGACAGGAAGGAAAGGTGAACCATAGCAATAAAAGATATATTGGCATCATCAAAATTGAACAGATGTGTACTATAGATGTGCATTGCAGAAAAATACTTAGTCCATCTACAACCTTCCTCAATAGACATGCATCGTAGATGAAGATTATAATATAGACTGAAGTATAGCTAAAGCAAGCTTGATATGTCACATGGAGCATTCACAATATTTAAGTATTGATCCAATGATGCATCTCTGATTATACAAGTCTGATTATATATGGTTGTCATCACCTACACTCTATACAAGTGCAAGGAGTCCATGCTTTGGAATGGTATCAACTTACTATGTATATACAAGTTCAAATATTCTCAAAAGTGTTATCTCAACAACTCTTGTACACCAGTCTGGAGCAAAAAGGTATAAAGTCAAAAGAACAAGGGCCTAAACACAACTCAGAGAGAGGAAATGAAAAGATAGAATCTACACTGAGAAATGTGGAACCCTTTGCAATTGATATCAAAGGGGGAGGAAAAGAAAGTAACAGAAGAAAGGATCTTCTAAAAGGCAAGTAGAGGAAGACTTGGAGGAAGCATTGGATTATTGGTGGATGTGTTGCCATCAATGCCAAAGGGGGGGACTGTTGGAAATGTTTTCATTGATGGCAAAGGAGATGGCAAAGGAGGAGCACTTGAAACAGCGACAAGGCAAAGAGAGAAGCAAATTAGCAGAGAGGCAGAGGCAGCAGAGACATCAGAGGAAACATATGAAGTAGAGAAAGAAGCAGAGGTAGAAAAGAAGCATAGAGCTGTTCAAGGTGCAGAGTAGTAAGGACGGAAGGAGGGCCATTGATTTTTGAAAAGGGCAAGAGTTAGAGAAGAAGAAGTTCTGCCAAGACAAGAAGAAGTTTTTCCAAGTGGATTCATTTGTATCTATGGGAGGAATTGTTCAACATTACATGAGCATGATGAGACTCTGTAATTGGGGGTCTAAATGGGTCCTATGTGCAATTATCTATGCATTGATGATTGTGAGTCTATTACGGTTTATAAACAGTGTTGAATAAACTCTGTGGCAAGGGTTTCAAATGGTGTTCTACATATAATTGTTGAGACAGGAGAAAGAATACACATTTGTGTAAATTCTGTGAGTAGATCCATGCTATTTGTAAAGTTTCCACAGACTTTGAATTGAGTCTAAATTTTCCTGGATGTGTTAAAGAGATAGATTGATGGGGTTTGTTAACCATTCTATTTTGCAACACAGTTTGATCTGGTGTCGAATTCCAATAGGGTTGGAATGGTAATGTGGGAGTCCACATGGTTAAAGAATTTGATACACATATGATTGTGCACACACTGTGAAATCCAGAAATGGAATGATGTCTTAGTTGCAAATATGTGTGCATAAAGAAAGAATATTTACACATTCAACTGTGTAAATATGGTACCACAATTTCAAGGGCCGGTTGGAGCGATGACTTGAACAACAGTGAGATGGAAGTGGAACCATGAGGTTTTTGGAACCACAGAGACTGTATATGGCAATCATGGTCGCATTACCAAAGCTGATGTTTTATATGCCGTAGGTTATAATTAAAAGAATTTTTGATTTACATATACGAAAGACAAGAAATCAGAACCTTGAGTTAAGAAGCGGAACCTTAAATGAATAGTAAAACGGAGTTGAAAACCAGTGGGTTCGCTCAATTAAAAAGTGGTAAGGGGTTTTTGTCAAAAAAATGTGATTAGGGTCACCACTTGACACGTGTCTTAAAGTGGTATTCAATTACTACTTTTATCGTGTAAATTTTGATCATTAACTTTCGTGCAGTTAATTTGCGTGATATAGCACGATAACCATCGAATTTGGGGTATAAGCGCGATAATAGATCAACCGTAGGATTAGAAGGATGAGTTAAGTGCAGGGCCCAATTTCATCGCGTGAATTCTGAGGATTAACCCTCCAGCATCGAAATCACGTGATATTCATCGGATGTCCACCAAAAGTCCCTTTTGGAGCGCGAGAATAGATAGGCCATCAGATCAGAATTGAACTCGCTGGGAAGTTAACAAGGTAAGCTATATTCTGATGTGGGACCGAGCGGACCCTTTGTGTGTTGGGTTATGTATTTGTTGGAAGTCGGAAGTTTAATGTTAACTGGGCCATATATGTTCTAACTTATGATTAAGTTCGGCATTTAGCATAAGGTAAAGGTGCTGGGGCCCAGCTGAAAGTGTGTCGAATGATCGGATTTTTAATATGAAATGAACTAAGGGTGGAGACTTTGGATTGATAGGTTCCTATATATATGGTCTTATATTAAATATAATGAATTTTTCATATGGAGATAAAAGACCGAAAACCTTAGATGTAAGGTTTGTATGGGTTTCACATGTGTGCGCATATTATATACAATGGGAGTGATTGTTATGGTTTGGACCATAGAAATGAAACAAGTTCCACATGAATTATGGATTGAGATAAATCCAAAGTCAAAGATTTGAGAAATGTTCTGTGAAGTGTATCGAATAAAATCATAAATGTGATATTGGTTAGGAGTTCACTTAAAATTAAGTGAAGACTTATTTAAAATCTGGGTTAATAATATATGTAGGTTGAAATATGTTGTGGTCCCGAGAGATAGACAAATGTTAAAGGTGCATTGGTTTAGCAAATTCGAACGTTTAATATTCATGAAATGGACTTGACTATGGTTTTTAACCATAGAGCATTAAAAGTAGCCTCTGTATATGAAGACCAATGTTATTTAACTGTTGGGATCTGACCATCATGTTAAGAACAGAAAGGTAACTTCCGCATATTATTATTAATAATTGCCCAGATTTGGAAATAGCTTGGGTAAAATTTTGGGATGCATTATATATGCATGAGACTTTGAGAGTTATTTGGGAGCTAAACTTGTAAAGCAGTTATATATATGCAACAGATACACAATTTCAGTGAATAGGAGAGTATGCAAAAACTAAAAAGGACACGAACAACTCCCCACAGATGCTCGGTTACATGCCAAACAGTGTCACAAAATAGTTACGCAATGATAAAGGAAAAAGACAAACGCATATACGTATCTTGAATGGGTTGAATTGGAATTCTCATTGTAACTGAAAATTTGAATGTAAATGTTTTCATTAATTTTATATTGTTTGTGATGCAAAGGCAAGTCTCCGGAGGCAAAGAAATATCCCACTGTAATGTTGAAATGTATGCATATTGTAATATTTTTCTAAATATGCTAGGTAAGAAAACGAGAAGGTGGAAGGCAAAGAGTCATGGCTGTTCACTTCGAATTCCCTGTGGAATGCAAACAGTCATTAGGTGAACTCTATAAATGATATCACATTTATATGCATAAAAAGTTAGAGAATGCAAAAATGAAGTAGTGAGGCAGAGAAGAAGGAGGAGATGATAGAGAATCTGAGAAGATGCAGAGATGATACAGGGCAAATATGAGGACTAATGAACAACGGAAAGAAGGAACAGAATAGAGCTGATATCCAGGTAAATCAGCAAGTGTTTTCTTATGAAAGAGTGAGGAATTTTGTGCTTCCATATCAAGTTGTAGCTTGATAGATGTCAGTTGTAGCTGACTGAGGTAGGAGCCTCCTGTAGGTTGTAGCCTACAGAAAATAGATGGAAGTTGGTGCTTCCATATCAAGTTGTAGATTGATAGATGTCAGTTGTAGCTAGCTGAGGTAGAAGCCTCTTGTAGGTTGGTGCCTGCAAAAAATAGATGGGAGTTGAAGCTTCCTTGCAAGTTGTAGCTTGCTGAATTCAGGTAGTAGCCTCCTGTGGGTTGGAGCCTACAGAAAATCAGTGGTGAGAGGGAGTTGGAGCTTGCCTTTGAATCACAACAATAATAAGATGTGGTTTTCTCCCTTATGGGTTTCCACTTATATATGTTGTCTATGTGCATGATGTTTATGTGTTGATATGTTTTATCTAATCTGCTTAATACTTGCTTCTCACATATTAAGTCTGCTATTACATTATCCTAATACTTGCTGCTCACATATTAAGATTACTCACATACTAATTTGAACATGAAATGAAGGTGTAAATAAGTTTAAAGGAAAGTTTTAAAATACCATGAATGTGTTAAACTGATTCACCGCCCCTCTCAGTTTAACTAAGGGTTCAACACAATCTTCTTTGGAACGCTATGCAATCTAACCATGTCTCTGATGAACACCAGTGCCACATCCCTAGTTGAATACTTAGTCTTCACTAGAATGAAGTGCACAACATTTTTCAATGTTTCAACAACAACCATGATGGAATCATGTTGTCTAAGTGTCTTGGGTAAACCTGTGATGAAATCCATGGCAATGACCTCCCATTTCCACTCTGGAATCACAATTGGTTGCAGTAGTCCACTTGGATGCCTACATTCTTCCTTAACGAGTTGACAATCCAAGCACCTAGCCAAAAAAGCTATTATGTCTCTCTTCAAATTAGGCCAATAGTAAAAGTTATTCACTGTTGTCAGCATCTTCTGATAGCCTGGGTGACTTGAAAACCTTTTCACGTGAAACTCTCTCAAGATCGCCTTCTTGAACTCAATATTGTCTAGCACATATATCCTGTCTCTAAACCTAACCAATCCATCTGTCGTGAGATGATAGTCCACATCCTATACACCTACACTTGTACCTATACATGTACCTATACCTCTACTCTACTATAACCTATGCACAATATCCATATACATGTCATCCTGCTAACCTTCTTGCAAGATCTAATCCTGTAAATATGTCCCATAAGCGCTCATAGATTCTATCTGATTTACATGTATCTACCTGCTAAGAGCATCTGCAACCCTATTCTCCTTTCCTTTGATGTATCTAACCTCGAAGTGAAAATCACTAATCGTGTCCAACCATCTAGCCTTCCTTCCATTCATATTCAGTTGGTCAGACAAGTATCTCAACCCACTACGATCACTCATCAGTACAAACATCCTTCCAAGAAGATAGTGCCTCCATATTTTCAATGCATGTATGATTTTTTCTAGCTCAATATCATGTTTCATATAGTTTTTCTCATGCTCATTCAGTTTTTGTGACTCGTAACATACCACCTTCCCATCCTACATAAGGAATCCACTAAATCCTCTCTTGCAAGCATATGTACATACTAAAAACTCTTTTTCGGGATCTACGATCTTTAACACTGGAGCATGTATCAACAACTGCTTAAGTTGTTCAAAACTGGCCTCACACTCCTCTGTCCATTCAAAATTATTACCTTTCCTCTGCAATTATGTAATAGGATAAGAAATATATGTTAAGTTCCTGATGAACCTCCTATAATAACCTGCCAATATCATGAAGGGTCTCACCTCATATACATTTTTGGGAGATTCCCACTCCATGATAGCTCTTACCTTTTCTGGATCCACTTCTATGCCCTCCTTGGATACAACATGTCCCAAGTAATGTAACTAAGTCTAAAAAGAAACTACACTTGCTGAGCTTAGCATACAACTGATGCTCTCTCAACAATCTCAACACTGCTGCCAAATGCTCGACATGCTCTTCCTCAGTTTTTAGAATATACCAATATGTCATCAATTAACACAATAAAAAACTTGTCCAAATAAGGAAGTAACACATTGTTCATCAAACACATAAATGTAGTTGGAGCATTAGTCAAAATGAATGGAACTACAAAAAACTCGTAATGCCCATACTTGGTCTGAAAGGCTGTCTTGTAGATGTCCTCTTCTTTGAAGTGTACCCGATGATATCTAGATTTCAAATCAATCTTTGAGAACATTGTTGCTCCCTTCAGCTAATCAAACAAGTCATAAATCCTCGGTAGCGAATACATGTTCTTGATGGTCACTTTCTTCAACTACCTATAGTCAATGCATAATATGAGAGTACCATCCTTCTTCTTTATGGAAAATATCGATGTGCCCCATGGCGATACACTTGGCCTAATGTATCCATTTAAAATCATCTCTTTCATTTGCAACTTTAACTCTACCAACTCAGGTGTGCTCATCTTGTAGGGTGTTTTTGATGTTGGAGTTGCCCCTAGTACCAACTGAATAGAAAAGTATACTTCCCTGTGAGGTGGAAACCCTGAAATATATGTGGGAAACACATCCTGAAGCTGTTGTAGAACTAGGTACCTACTCAAAAAATCTACATCCTCAACTTCCTTACCTTTTTCACTAGAAATATGTACTGCAATTAACACACATCCTTTCCTGCAACTATGCTTGGCCTGCATAGTTATCACCATCCTAACTGATGTTTCTTTCTTCTTACCCTATAATATTATTTGCTCCATGTTTTCATCCAAGCACTCAATGGTTTTTTTATAACAATCCACCTTGGTCCTATGAAGGTATATCCAATCCATACCCAATAGCATACTATGTGATCCCAATGGAAATATGTTCAAGTGTGTTTTTGTAGGCATACCATTTAACTCAAATGCACAAGCTCTTACCCAATGGTGAACTTTTTTATTTGTACCTGTAGCCAACTGCACTAACCAAGATTTTGCATGCACTTCTTTATTCAAACCACACTTATCCACCAAGTTGGGACTAACATAACTATAATTATATCCATGGTCAATAAAAATAGAAACAACTTGATCACAAAGCTTACCGTCCATCTCAATGATAGATGTCAAATGATCCACCTACTTGTTTTCCATAGTTGTGTAAATACAAGGAATGTTCTACCAAACATCCCCAATAGTATGCACCTCCTGTGCACTATATATATGAGGCTTGAAACCCTAATTTTGTGGAAAATATCTCTTAAGGTGCTCCTTACAAAATTTTCAACACTCCAACTTTCCAATACCATCACCTCTATGTTGCTGCTATGATCCATGTCCATGTCTAGCTACATTTAATTTCTTTTGTGGTGCCATGTTTTATTTCTATTCTTCATTCTGAGGCCTTGCTCTTTTTTACTTCCATTTACCGTTACCTTTATCTTTCCCTTTCCATCCTTGGTGAGATTCATTCTTACGCTTTGAATATTCATAACAACACTTAAACTTCCCAATGAATTCCTCAAGTGACCAAGGCTCATCATACTCAATCCAATCTCTAAATGATAATGGAAAACCACTAACAAATCATTGAAATTTATCCTTCTCATCTTCAAGATATGGTACATACCTCAATAGCTCCAGGAATTTAGTTGTGTACTCTTCGTCTGTCATTGATCCCATCTTTAGCTCATAGAATTCTTAGACCTTACTCTCGTAGTACCTTTCTGACAAGTACTTCTTCCTGAAAAGCCTCTTGAACTCATGCCAACTCAAGTCCTTTATCCTAATGTTTATGACCGGCTTCACATCTTCCCACCAAATATCTTCTTTACCTCTAAGGCTGAAGATAACTACTCTATCCTTCATATTATATTTGTAATTATGCAACTCAAAGATTTCTTCATCACAAGTATCCAAGATTTTGCATCTTCTGGTTTCTTCAAGTCTCCATAAAAAGTATGTGGGTTTTCTTTCTTAAATTCATCTATAAATTATCCCCTTTCACCCCTCTTGTAAGGATGATAACGATGATAATCATAATCCCTATCAGAACCAGAACTAGAGTATTACCTATTTCCATCACCCCTCCTATTTGGAGTATCCAAAAACATGCCATCTCTCATGAGTGTGTCAGATCTATTAGAGATGTGTTCACCAGGAGACCTACTGTCATATGCCCCATTGGTTATGTCCTCCTTCCCATGGCTTATGTGAAGTGTCCCCTGTCACTGCAATTCTAACAAACTATGAAGGAGTATTGCATTAACCTCTGCTTCTTTATATTGTGCTCGTATGATTCTGTCATTGTCTACCTTACAACTCCTTATTTCTTCCTTCAAACTTCTTAGTGTGTCTGCTAAGTTAGAAGAGTGCCCAACACCATGCTTATCATCTGATTCATAGGGAGAATATTTTTAATCTATCATCTTACTATTCATTTTGATCTCTTTCTTGCAAGGGATACTATGTCAGCTAAACCAAATCACAATAAACCAATGTACCTTAGTATAATTTGGGGAGGATACCTAATTTGCAATACCATCCAAATCATCTTAATACATGCAAAAACTTAATCAAAAGAACATATAGACATATCAAAAATAGATGCACCAACACATAAGCATCCTAGCTAGATTCCAATCATCAATGCATGACCATATCAACTACACATACCATGACCTCATGCATGAAAACAAAAACCGTACCAATGTACACTATCAACTTGTAAGCATTGACCCACATAGCAATGCATAACCAATCATACACTCATGGTGACACACTTGACAACAACAACATCCTCTTTCACATGACAACATCACTACAACCATGTCTGACACCATGCATATGTAACAATCATGTATACCAAAAGGATGAGTAACACATGATACCAACATGAATGCTCGACCAACGCACATCGCCTATCCAGTCAAAGGGGTGAACCATGCTCTAATACCACTCCGTAACACCCTCCTCCCATACCTACCCAAGTAACCAACAAACTGGGTAAACATGTGATGAGAGGATACTATGAACTCATTCAACCTCCTAGGTGACCTTAAGGAAGTTAAATTTACATAAACACACCCAACAAACCTTCCACATCAACAACAAAATTTTGAGGAGCCAACCTAAGCACTCAGGTATCCAACCCCTAGGTCCCACTGATTTTTTAGACCATTAAACCACCAGACACTCCCACAATATAGGAATGGGTGCATCTAGGATGCTCTAGGCACTCCCATAGCATAGGCATGTGTGTATCCAGGGAACTTTCCCCATAGACTTGTGTCAGCGCCCCAGATATTTGAAACACTTTTTCAAGCCTAAAGCCCAGGTCACTGCCCAGAAATTAATAACAAGTTCATAAATGAATTATAACAAAGAAACAATGATATATTTGCAAAAATATTGATACATTTAGATGGAAAAATTATTCCTTATGGTACAAAGATCGCTTATATATTTGTAAGAATTCCCAACTAAAACAAAATATTCTTTTGGAATTGCACACTTCTCCTTTAGGAGGACACTCAGGATTTTTTAAAAATTACCACAAGGTGAAGAAAGAATTTTTTTGGGATGGCCTTAAATATGATATTCAAAATTTTGTGGCGGAATGTTTGGTTTTCTACCAAAATAAAGTTGAGACAATTAATACTCCGCGTCTTCTACAACCTATATCCATTCCAAGTCAACGTTGGGAGGATATTTCAATGGATTTTAACACATGTTTACAATAGTCTGAACAAAAGATTGTCATCATGGTGGTAGTTGATAGACTTACCAATTATGCACACTTTTGTGCATTATCTCATCCATTTAAAGAAAGTACAGTTGCTACTACATTTATGGAAACAATTCAAAAGCTACATGGTTACCCAAAGATTATTGTAAGTGACAGAGATCCCATTTTTATTGGAAATTTTTGGACAAAATTATTTTCTTGTTTGGGCACTCAACTAGCTCATAGCTCATCTTATCATCCTCAATCCGATGGTCAAATTGAGATAGTGAATAAATGTTTGGAAGGATATCTTTGTTGTTTTGTATATGATAAACAAACACAATGGTCAAGTGGTTACCTCTCACTGAATGGTGGTATAACACTTACCCCATTTACGACACTTTATGGATATCATCCACCGTCCATCACATCATCTTTAAGATTCTACATGGGAGGATGAAAATTTTATACAGAAGCACCCAAAGATATCAAGCATCGAGGACAAAACTTTTTTGAAGGAGAAGGGCATGTTAGGTCCCTATATTACTAGAGTAGTCCCTTATTGTTGTTAGTGTAGCCCCCTTATTATTATTGTTGTACCCCTTTAACCCCAATATTTTTATTATTGTTCCCTTACAATATTATTGTTAGGTCGGCTAGGATTATAGTGTGACCCCATGGACTCCTATATATAAGGAGGTTTTATCATTTGTATCATCCAAGAATTGTTCATTTATGTAATGTAAAGGAGGTTTCCCCCTTAAAGTGGCTTATTTCTAAGGCGTTGATCTCTCTTTTATTCTATTTTTGGAGTTGGTTTCATAACATAATACATGCTTATAACCAGCATAATAAAATCATAAATATCAAGAAAACATCAACCATAGAATCTATATATAACCCAATACATTTACACATAAGATGTCAAGGAGAGAACCTCTTATTAATGAATGCAAAAGCCAACCTGGGATGGGACTACCACGTTCCAGTTGACCATATATTGGTTGATCCAAATCTCTCTTCAGCCAATCACCGGTGTGTCGTATTCCAAGCATGAATGTGGGACTCAAACCGAAAGAAACAACCAAGGTGTCCTGAGGCTAAACCACCTCACCCTCATCAATAGAAACTAGGCTTTACTGCAATCCATCCTAGATCACTAGGCCAAAAAGATAAACATGGAATAAAAAGATTTACCATGATCTCCACTAGATCATTAGGCCAAAACAAGTCTGGATGCCACCGGATTTATCCACCTACACCGTGAGAATTTTTCCTGTTTCCTAGTCTCTCAGGCTTTGTAACAATCCACATTGTATCAGTAGACCTTAAACCGAGACCCAATCTCTAGGCTTTACCGTATATCCCAACCCAATATTCATAGGCCTAATGGAGAACACCCACCTCTAGGCTTTATCACAACCCACACTAGATCAGTAGGCCCTAACTGAGGAAACACACTATCAGGAGTTATCACAACCCACAATCTGGTTTAGGGGTTACTAGGCCATGTGTTCTATCATTCAGAGATCCATTGCACCTCAGATTTGAATCCATCCAGCAATCCATCTCAACCAAAACATGAGAATGCCATCACACCATGACTATACAAAAATGGCAAGGCTAGGTTGAAAACACTATCACACCTGGAAAAACCCATGGCATGACAACAAAGAACCACATGCAATACCATGCAAGCAAAATCTAGCAAGGAAATCACACACACAAATCGATACCTGGAAATAATCCTAGTGTAGTTTCTTGATCTTGCTCTTCCTTCCTCCTGGATTCTTTGCCTTTCTTGATCCAATGCCAAAGTGCTCCAAGAAAAATCTAAGTGTCCAAGAATGAGAGAGAGAGAGAGAGAGAGAGAGAGAATAATGAGAGAGCTCCAAAACTAAACTGATAAAAGGTACCAACTAGTCCTCAAAAGCATTTTTATCAATTAGGCCTCTATTTTCTTCATTTTCATTAATTTCCTTCATTTTCCTCCTCACATGCAACATGTGACCTTTCACCTTCCTTTTCTCCTATTTTCACTTATTTTCATAAATAAATGTGCCAATAATTCCAATTTTCCTTTCCATGTTCCTTAGCCTTTGCCTTTGGAAATTTCCATAGCCATAATAAATGAAATGAACACCCACTAGGATGTTTTTCCCAACATTCAGCTTGGAATAAGTGTTGCATCAACCGTGGTCATTATTTTTCCTTTATTAACTTTTATTACATGGAATTTTCACTAGGGCTGTTACATCTGACGTGGTACACTTGCAGGAAGAAGAGAATCAAAGATGACAATAAAAATGGTAGAGTATATTTCCCGTGACTCTCCCTACAGATCAATTGGGAAACAAGGAGAAGAGAATTCTCCTAGTATAGCAGATACATTGAGGATTTTGAGGGAAGATATTAGAAGTTGAAAAGAAAACAATGATAGGTTGCTTGAGTCTCGGGAAAGACTTGCAATGGATCAGGAGAAGTAGGTAGAGGTTAATGGAGCAATTCTTCAGAGCTTGTCAGGGTTGCTAAAATAGAGACAATTGAGGATCAGTCAAGAATAGGAAGAGAATAAAAATGGAGCCTATGGTCATAGATCTTTTTCTGGATATAGATGGGATATAGGGGGACACAGTTAGAGGTGAAAAATCACTAGATACACCTGATAGGAGGATTGTTATGTATGGACATCGTTCTAGTTCCTCATCCACGAGGAATCATCACAGTCATCACCGTCATCATCCTTATAGGCAGAGGGTTAATTTTCCAGTGGAGCTCAAGAAAGTGAAGCCCCCTACATTTGATGGAGAGATGAATAAGTAAGAAGATGCAGAGGAATGGTTTCTTGGGATGAAGAAATTCTTCAGATTGCATAGCTATTTAGAAAACATGAAAGCCAAGATAGCCACCTTAAATATTAAAGGGAAAGAAAATATCTGGTGGGAATATGTAAATAATGTTAAGGGAATTCAATATTAAGAATTTATTTGGGATGATTTTGAGAGATTCTTCAAGAAGAATTACTTATATGAGAGATACTATGATGAAAAAGCTAAGGAGTTTTATGAGTTGAAAATCGGTTCTATGACAAATGATGAGTATAGTAGAAGATTATTGGAGTTTTTGAGGTATGTTCCTTATCTCAGGGTTGTGAAGGATAAGATATAGAGATTAATCAGTGGATTGCTAGCATCATATAGAGACTAGATTGAGTTTGATGAGCCCAAATCATTGGAAGAGGCCATCCAGAAGTTGAAGCATTGTTATGAGTAGTCAAAGTGAAAATATAAGCCTGAGCATGATTTGAAAGGAAATAATAAATTTAAATGGAAATATCCACCGAAACAGGGAAGACCTCAAGATGCAAGTGAGAAATAAAATTTGGTTCCTTACAAGAGGTTCAATGCAAGTGAGAAGGGACATGGGTCACATCCTGGGGAGCAAAAGACTAGAGGTGATGGAAGAGGACCTTTGTAGTGTTGGATATGTGGGAAAGATTAGCGTAAGAATGATTTTCCATTGTATCAGGTAGGTAGGCCTTAGATCTATAATGCTCAAGAGGCACAAAAATTTAGGGATGTTGGTCGTAACATTCCTCAGATTTATGTAGTTATGGACAACAAGAAGATAGATCATCAAACATCCATTATTGAAATGGAAGGTAGGCTCTGTGGTCAAGTTGTTTCTATTTTGATTGGACCTGGATCTAATTATATTTATGTTAATCCTGACCTGGTGGATAAGTGTGGATTGAGAAAATAAGTGCATGCAGAGTCTTGGTTGGTGCATTTGTCTATGGGTACTAAGAAGAGTGTTAATCTGTTAGGTCCCTATATTACTAGTATAGTCCCTTATTGTTATTAGTGTAACCCCCTTATTGTTATTATTGTACCCTTGTAACCCCCATATTGTTATTATTGTGCCCTTAAATTATTATTGTTAGGTCGGCTAGGATTACATTGTGGCCCCACTAGGATTACATTGTGGCCCCATGGACTCCTATATATAGAAAGGAGGTTTTGTAATTTGTATCATCTAAGAATTGTTCATTCATGTAATGTATTGGAGGTTGCCCCCTCAAAGTGGCTTATTTATAAGGCGTTGATATCTCTTTTCTTCTATTTTTGGAGCTGGTTTCACAACATTTCGTATTAGAGCTTTGGATTCTAGGGTTTCGCTGCCCCAAACAGGTCATCGTGGAATTTTCACTATAACTTGTTTTCTATGAAGGGTCAAAAGCTGAAATTTTGAAGGTACGAAGCCAAAATTTTGAGGAACATCGTCAAAAAATTTCAGAGCTTGGTTCGCAATATATTCGGAGATATGATCTATGGAAGTTAGGGCTTTTTGCAGGCTCCTGAATTTAACCTAAATAGGTCATCGCGACATTTGCACTATAACTCTCTTTCTAAGAAATTTCAGAAGCTGAAATGTTTAGAGAGTGAAGCCCAAATCCTGAGGAACATCATCACAAAATTTTAGATCTTGTTTCGCAATATTTTTGAAGATATGATCTATGAAAGTTAGGTTCTTTTCAGGCTCCCGAATTTCATCTCAAAGAGGTTATCATGGGAAAACCTTCATAACTCTCTCTCTGAGCATCGGATTGGAATGTTGTAAAAATTTGCTACAAGTACACAGATTGTAGTTTATTTTCTATCAATTTCATAGCCAAAGGAGGAAACAGTGACACGTGGCAAGTCATACAAGTTCGCTATACTGAACCAGTCCATAATTGGGTCATTGTGAGAGATTGGACATAACTTTGCCTTGAAGAATCCAAATTAGGTCATATCTATGGAATTTGAAAGAAGATTTAGAGGGTGACTTCAGGGCCAAATTTCAGATATTGAATATTTGAAATCATATATATAATTCAATTGCAATATTGAGCTCCTCAAAATCAAGAAAAAGGTGTGTATTTTTTTCAAATTGCATAAGTCTTGTTTGGAAAATCAGTTCTAGTTGATTCCAAAGGCCTATTGAGCATAACTGTCAATATTGGGTTCTAAAATGCCTCCTAAAAAGAATTCAACACCCATTAAGCCTTCATAAGGCTCTAATATGACTCATGAAGACGAATAAATGCAATATGAGATATCAAAAGTCCATGAGCAAGTGCACCAAATTGCACTATTGCAAAGAGCAACAAAAAATGAAATGGAATTTGTGAAGAAAGGCATGGAAACTAATATGGATGGTTTGAAGAAAGGCGTGGAAGCTAATATGAATGGTTTGGAAGCTAAGATGGATGGCATGGAAGTTGGCATGGAAGCTAAGATGGATGACATGGAAGCTAAGATTGATGAAAAAATGGAAAACATGAAGAATGATCTAAAAGCATACATGGAAGGTTTGACAAAGTTGATACAAAAAATGTTTCCTAATGGTGAAAATATAGTAGAGGAAACTCATGATGAGAAAAAAATAAATGATAATCGTGATTTCATAAACTCTAATGTTGGTAGGAAGAACCACCATGTTCCAAAGATGGATATGAGGAAGTTTGATAGCAAGGATCTCATAACATGGATACTATAGATGGAGAAATATTTTGATCTCAACAATGTGCAAAACACACAAAAGGCACGCATTGCAACTTTCATCTAGAACAAAATACATTTTTATGGTATCGATGGCTTTGCTCCCATAAAAAAATTGTCCCTTGGTCAATTTTTACGAAGGAAATGATAGCACATTATGAGGATACAAAGAGCAACACCTTCTTTAGCCAATTGATAAATCTCAAACACAAGGGTTTAGTGGGAGAGCACATTGAGGACTTCCAAAAATTGAATATAAGGGTAACTAATATTTCAGAAGAACACAGGATTGATCTCATCATAGGTACTTTAAAGGATAACATCCAACATGAATTTCGCATTTTGGAACCTGATTCATTGGAGAAGGCATTCAGGTTGGCAAGAAAAATTGAATGTAAAATTATGGCGACAAGGAAGCCTACCACTCACTTCTATAAAGAGGGAAGTGTTGCTACTCCTAGTTTTCAACAACCTACAAGGTTGACACCACAACAATTGAAAGAAAAAATAGCAAAATGGCTTTGCTAGAGTTGTGATAGCAAATACACTAAAGGTCATAAGTGTGCTGAGAGGAAATTATTTTACATAGATTGTGAAGAGGAAGAAGAAAATGAACAAGAAGAGGATATACGCCAGGAACCAACCCTAGAAGAGGAAGAAATTAGACCAACCATATCGTGTAATGCATTGGCAAGAATTACCACTCCTCAAACTCTCAAAATAGAAGGACATATCAAGAAGAAAAAGGTAATAGTGTTGATTGATTCAGGTAGTACCCATAATTTTATTCATTGTAAGGTAGCCAAGGAATTGAATTGTTTCCTATACCCAACACCAGAATGTCAAGTGATGGTGGCAAATGGAGGAACTATAAATTGCTCTAGAAAATTCCATAATATCAAGCTAACCATGGGGGAATATGTATTGACTAGTCCAATGCTTTCCATTCCTATGGGAGGTGCTGATGTTGTACTAGGAGTACAATGGCTACAATCTTTGGGGATGGTAGCTTTTAATTTTCAAGAACTTTTCTTGAAATTTTTTTCAGAAGGAAAGGAAGTTGAATTACGGGGTATTGCGGGGAAGCCAGGAAGGATAATAAGCTCTAATGTCATGACAAAGCTTCTAAAGAAAGAACAGCGAGGCGTAATTGCACAATTATGCTCACTAGAAATTCCGACATCAAAATCATCTATTTCTGTAGATCTCCAACAAGTCTTGGACAATCATTCCAAGGTGTTTGAAACTCCCAAAGGACTCCCACCTATTCGTGATCATGATCATGCTATACATTTGATTCCAGGAAGTGTTCCTCCAAACATCAGGCCTTATAGATATCCTTACTTCCAAAAGAGCGAAATTGAACGTATGATTGCAGAAATGTTAGAGGCGGGTATAATTCAACCTAGTCAAAGTTCTTTCTCTGCTCCTGTAGTATTGGTACACAAGAAGGATGGATCATGGCGCATGTGTCCGAATTATAGGGAGCTCAATAAGCTCACCATTAAAGATAAATTTCCCATTCCTGTGATTGATGAATTATTGGATGAATTACATGGAGAAATTTATTTTACCAAGTTGGATCTTCGTTCAGGATATGATCAAATTAGAATGAAGACTGAAGATATTCCAAAAACAACATTTCGAACTCATGAGGGTCATTATGAATTTTTGGTCATGCCTTTTGGCCTTACCAATGCACCTTCTACATTTCAAGGGTTGATGAATTCCATTTTCAAACCCTTCCTTAGAAAATTTGTGCTAGTATTTTTGATGATATACTAATCTACAGCAGGTCTTGGAAGGATCATGTTGAACATGTTGACAGGGTGCTCAAACTATTGCAGGAGAAACAATTATATGCAAAAAAATCCAAATGTTTCTTTGGAGTACGAGAGGTGGAATATCTGGGTCATATTGTATCTCACGAGGGTGTTAAAGTAGACCCTAACAAAATTAAAGCCATTAAGGAATGGAAATTTCCCACAACCATAAAGCAGTTGCGAGGATTTCTCGGGTTAACAGGGTATTATCGCAAGTTTGTTAAGAATTATGGGAGAATAGCAGCACCTCTAATAACATTATTGAAGAAAGATGCATTTTCATGGACTCCTGAAGCAACTAAGGCCTTTGAACATCTTAAAGAGGCAATGTGCCTAGCGCCTGTCTTAGCTACGCCAGACTTCACAAAAACCTTTATTGTGGAATGTGATGCCTCAGGAAATGGAATTGGTGCTGTTTTAATGCAGGAAGGAAGACCCATTGCTTTTGAAAGTTGTCCAATCAAAGGAAAGTATTTACAGAAACCCATTTATGAGAAGGAAATGTTAGCAATACTGCATGCACTAAAGAAATGGAGAACTTACCTAATGAGAAGACACTTCAAGGTAAAAACTGATCATGATAGTCTTAAACACTTTTTGGAACAAAGACTATCTTCAGAAGAGCAGCAAAAATGGGTCACAAAGATGTTGGGTTATGACTTTGAAATAATCTACAAAAAAGGAAAGCTAAATGTTGTTGCAGATGCACTCTCAAGAAAGAATGAATAGGTGGAAGCATTTCTTTGTGCCATTTCTATTATCCAACTAGATTGGATAACTGAAGCAAGAGATGAATGGAAGAAGGATGAAGAAGTGTGGACACTCATTCAAAAGTTGCAGCAAGATCCTAGTACATCTGATACATTTAGTTGGAAAAATGATTTCTTATGGTACAAAGATCGCTTATATCTTCATAAGAATTCCCAACTAAAACAAAATATTATTTTGGAATTGCAAACTTCTCCTTTAGGAGGACAGTCAGGATTTTAAAAACTTACCACAGGGTGAAGAAAGAATTTTTTTGGGATGGCCTTAAATCTGATATTCAAAGTTTTGTGGCGGAATTTTTGGTTTTCCAGGAGAATAAAGTTGAGAAAATTAAGACCCCGGGTCTTCTACAACCTTTATCCATTCCAAGTCAACGTTGGGAGGATATTTCAATGGATTTTATCACAGGTCTACCTAAGTCAGAAGGAAAGACTGTCATCATGGTGGTAGTTGATAGACTTACCAAGTATGCACACTTTTGTGCATTATCTCATCCATTTAAAGCAAATACAGTTGCTACTACATTTATGGACACAATTCAAAAGCTACATGGAAACCCAAGGGTTATTGTCAGTGAGAGAGATCCCATTTTTATTGGAAATTTTTTGACAGAGTTATTTTCTTGTTTGGGTACTCAATTAGTTCATAGCTCATCTTATCATCCTCAATCTGATGGCCAAATTGAGATAGTAGATAAATTTTTGGAAGGATATCTTCATTGTTTTGTATATGATAAACAAACACAATGAGTCAAGTGGTTACCTCTCGCTGAATGGTGGTATAACATTTCCTTCCATACTGCAGCAAAAATGACCCCATTTATGGCACTTTATGGATATCATACACCATCCATCACATCATATTTAAGAGAAAATTTGAAAGTTCAAGCAGTGGAAGATCACATTGAGCATCAACAAGAAGTTCTCCAACTCTTAAAGGACAACATGAGTTCGGCACAAAATCGAATGAAACAACAGGCAGATAAACATCACAGTGAGAGAAGTTTTGATGTAGGATACTGGGTATTTTTATGGCTACAACCATACAAACAAATTTCCCTCAAGCAAGCTAAGAAGGATAATAAATTATCGCCAAAGTACTATGGTCCTTACAAGGTGTTGCAAAAGATTGGTACTATGGCATACAAATTGGAACTTCCTTCTTATTCACAAGTGCATCCAATTTTCCATGTTTCATGCTTAAAGAAGGTTATAGGTGAAAATCTTCTAGTTCAAACAATATTTCCAGAACTTGATGAGGAAAGAAAAATCATATTGGAACCTGAAGCAGTCACGGAAACTAGAACTCGACAGCTACGGAATAGATCAATTTCAGTGTATCCCATCAAGTGGAAGAACTTACCCACTGAAGATTCTACATGGGAGGATGAGAATTTTATACAGAAGCACCCAGAGCTATTCAAGCGTTGAGGAAAACACTTTTTGAAGGAGAGGGGCATGTTAGGTTCCTATATTACTATTATATTCCCTTATTTTTGTTAGTGTAACCCCCTTATTGTTAGTATTGTACCCTTGTAACCCCAATATTGTTATTATTGTGCCCTTAAATTATTATTGTTAGGTCGGCTAGGATTACATTGTGGCCCTATGGACTCCTATATATAGAAAGGAGGTTTTGAAATTTGTATCATCCAAGAATTGTTCATTCATGTAATGTATTGGAGGCTTCCCCCTTAAAGTGGCTTATTTCTAAGGCATTGATATCTCTTTTCTTCTATTTTTGGAGCTGGTTTCACAACATAATCATTATTTAAGATCATGTGCATTTGAGTTGAATGGAATTCCTACATCGACAATTTCAATGTACTTCCATTGCAATCATATAATATGCTTTTGGGTATGGACTGATTTTATCTTCACAGGACCCAAGTAGATTGCTATGACAAGGCTATTGAGTGCTTCAATGATAATAGGGAAAAGAGAATCTTGTAGGGAAAATAAGAAGCCTACATCAGTTATGATGGTCACTGTTATGCAGGCTAAGAATAGTTGTAAGAAGGGGTGTGTGATGTTTGTAGTTCATATTTCTACTGATAATGGTAAGGATGTTGAGGATGTAGAAATCTCCAAGAGGTATCCAGTCTTGCAGCAGTTTCAGGATGTATTCTTTGCAGAGATTTTAGAGTTGCCTCCTCATAAAGAAGTGGACTTTTCTATTGGTACCAAGGGAAACACCAGCATCAAAGGAACCTTACAGGATGAGCACTCCAGAGTTACTAGAGTTGAAGTTGCAGCTGAAGGAAGTTATTGATAAGGGATACATTAAGTAGAGTGTATCACCTTGGGATGCACCGGTATTGTTCGTGAAGAATAAGGATGGTACTCTTAGATTGTGAATTTATTACAGGAAGCTAAACAAGGTGATGATCAAGAACAGGTACCCATTTCCAAGGATCGATGACTTGCTTGATCAATTGAAGGGAGCATCAGTGTTCTTAAAGATTGACTCGATATCATGATACCATCAGGTTCACATCAAATAAGAAGACATATACAAGACTTCTTTCAGGACTAGGTATGGGAATTATGAGTTTGTTGTAGTTCCTTTTTGTTTGAATAATTCCCCAATTAATTTTATGTGCTTGATTAATAGTGTGTTGAGTCCCTATTTGGACAAGTTTGTTGTTGTATTCATTGATGACATCTTGATATATTATACGAATGAGGAAGAGAATATCGAGCATTTAGGGATAGTGTTGATATTGATAAGAGAGAATCAGCTGTATGCTAAGCTTAACAAGTGCATTTTCATTCAGATAGAGGTACATTACTTGGGAAATGTTGTTTCCAAGGAAGGAATAACAGTAGATCCGAAAAGATGAAAGCTATCATGGAATGGGAAACTCCTAGAAATATAGATGAAGTCAGATCATTCATGGGACTAGCAAGTTATTACAGGTCCAAGTTCAGAAGGAACTTCTCACGCATTGCCTATCCTATTACATCATTGTAGAGAAAAGGTAATAAGTTTGAATGGACGGAGGAATGTGTAGCCATTTTTGAGCAACTGAAGAAATTGTTGACAAATTCTCTAGTGTTAAAGATTGTAGATCCGGATAAAGATTTTTTGGTGTGTATAGATGCTTGCAAAAGAGGAATTGGCAGAGTCCTTATGTAGTAGGGAAATGTGGTGTGCTATGAGTCCAGGAATCTAAATGAGCACAAGCAAACCTATGTGACTCATGACCTTGAGTTGGCATCTATTATTCATGCATTGAAGATGTGGAGACATTATCTTCTTGGCAGGAGTTTTGTATTAATGAGCGATCACAATGGATTGAGATATTTTTTTGACCAACCAAATTTGAATTCCATGAAAGCTATATGGTTGGATACCCTTAGTGAGTTTGACTTCAAGATTAGATACATTAAGGGAAAGGAGAACACAGTTGCAAACACTCTCAGCATGAAAGTGCAGTTGAACCATGTTGCAACAGTGAGCTCATATGTGATATATTTACAGGATCATATGTTACAGGCAGGACAACAGGATGAGAAGTACATGGAGCTTATGTACAGGTTACAATAGGGTACAAGTGATTAGGTGGTGGATTATCATCTTACAACAAATGGCTTGGTGAGATTTAGGGACAATATCTATGTGTTGGATGATAGTGAGCTCAATAATATTATCTTGAGGGAGTTTCATACAAATCCATATTCAGGACACCCGGGATATTAGAAGACATTGAAAACAATGAAGAAGTCCTACTATTTACTAAATCTAAAGAGGGAAGTGACAGAGTTTGTCGCTAGGTGTCCATATTGTCAGCAGGTCAAAGTAGAGTGTAAGCATCCAAGTGGGTTGCTTTAGCATATTCCGATTCCATAATGGAAATGGGAGGTAATTTTCATGTACTTCATTATAGGCCTCCCGAGGACATCAAGGCAACATGATTATATCATGGTTGTGATCGATATACTGAGAAAGGTAACTCACTTCATTCCAATAAAGAATACTTATTCATCTAGTGAGGTATCACATTTCTTCATCAGGGAGATCATGATATTGCATGGAGTTCCAAAGAAGATTATGTTAGACAGGGATGCTAAGTTCACTTCCAAGTTTTGAAAGGAGCCATTTGCAGGTTTGGGGAAACAGTTGGCCTTTAGCACAACTTATCATCCACAGATAGAGATCCTAGAGGATACGTTGAGGATGTATTTCATGCATTAACAGAGGAGATGGGAGGAGTACCTTCCATTAGTTGAGTTTGATTACAAAAATGGTTATTATGACTCATTGAGGATGAGTTTATTTTAGGCACTGTACGGGCAAAGTTGTAACACTCCCATTAGCTGGAGTGATCCAGTGAACAGGGTACTTATTGGACCGGACATGTTGGCAAGCATGGAACATGAAATGCAAGTTATAAATAAGAATTTAAATGAAGCACAAGACAAGCATAAGATTTATGCAAACTATCACGGGGAATTTATGGAATTTCAAGTTGGGGAGTATGTGTATTTTCACATCAATCACAAGAATATCTCCTTGAGGATTAGGTCACGTTCCACATTGGCACCATGATATTTCAAGCCTTTTGATATACTTTAGAGGATTATACCAGTGGCTTACAGACTTTAACTACCTCTGATAGTGAAAGTCCATGATGTTTTCCATGTTTCATTTCTTAAAAGATATGTAAAGGATGTTGATCATATTATTTATTGGTCTATATTGCAGGTGAAACTAGAAGGAGAATTTCAGCTGGAATCTTAGTGCATATTGCAGTGGAAACAACTCATACCCTAGAAACAAGCAATCAAGCAAGTTTAAGTGCAGTGGAAGAAATTTAATCGTGATGAAGCTATAGGGGAGATGGTTGATTAGATGTGAGCTATGTATCCTTCATTGTTTTCTGGTGGAGGAAAATGAGTTTTTGGTGTTTGTACATATTTATGTATTGTTGTTATTGTGAATACCATAATGAGTTGTTTTATAAAGCTCCAATAAGTGGTATGGTTGTCATGTTTTCATGTTTTTCATGAAGTTTTTTCTTTTGAGCAGGTTGTTATTGTAAAAACTACCACGAGTTGATTTATAAAGATCCAGGGGAAATATGTTTTTTGTTTTCAGTGGTTTTGTTGGTTGTAGGTGTCAAAGAACACCAAGGATGGTGTTCCCCAAAGGGGGAGAGGTCTGTAACAACCCCAGGTTAAAATTTCTTGTAATAAAGTTAATAAAGGAAAAATAAGTTCATGGTCAAGGGACAATTATTCTGTGACTGAATGTTGGGAAAAATATCCTAGTGGGCATCACTTTTTGTGTTTGTGGATAAGGGAAATTGGAAAATGAAATTGAAAGGCTTTAAAAAGTCAAAAAGGTATTTTTGGAATTTTATTTATGAAAATAAAGGAAATTAGGAGAAAAGGGATGTGAAAGGTCACAGGTTACATGTGAGTAGGAAATTGAAGGAAAATTAAGGAAAATGAATAAATTAGAGGCATCAAGAATAAAAATACATCAGAGCATTAGTTAGTATCCTTTTGTCAGTTTAGGTTTGGAATTGGTTTCATAGAGGAGAAAATCACTAAGAGGAGAATGAAGGCAAGCAAGCCAAGGAAGGAAAAGGAAAGAAAATGAAATCAAGGATCAAGCAAGGGAAAGTTGGATCAATCGACTTCATCAGGAATACTTGCAGGTAACAAGTTGCATGTATGATTTCCTAGCTAGTTTTGACATGCATGGTATGTGCATGTTAGTATTTGGTTCTTTTCTTTTCATTATCAAGGATTTTGTCGGGCATCGTTAGACAATTTTAGTATTTCCTTGTCATTTCTAGATAACCATGGTGTGATGGGATTCTTTCTCGGTTTGAGGTGTGGATTTCCGAAATAATTTGGATCTGGGTGAGGTGGTCTCAGGAAAATCCTAATGGTTGGCAGTGGAGATGGTTTTATCTAGGAATCCCTCAACATGTGGTTGGATATAGGAAAATTCTTCAAGGGATGATAAAGAAATTATGAGGAATCCAAGTTTGGTTTTTTTTTGTGATATTGACACCAGTTTAGGTGAGATCACGATATGGTGAGGGTGGAGGTGGTTTAAACTCTGAATACCATTGGTTTTTTATGAATTTCTTTATCCCATGAGATCCCACCTTCATTGTTCGAATATGGCATGAGGGTGATTGGATTAAAGAAATATTTAGTTCAACCAAATCTATGGTCGGTGTACGTGGAAGTCTCGGACCTGGTTGGATTTTTCCTATGTTTAATAAGAGATAATTTTCTCTTGTTTTGTCAGTAAATTTACTTGTTATTATGTGAATTTAATGATTGTTCTATCATTGTTACTTATCTAGTTATATGCCTGTTATAAGCATGGTTTTATGATAGATATTAATCATGGCCCTCTTCATGTGTTTACTTGTAACAGAGTGTATAATCAATACAAGACTTAATTGGTGTTGTGAAAACTATTGTGATAAGCCATGGATCCTTCTTGTTAAACCTCATATAAGTTTTCTAGTCCTTATGTTCAAATTTCTATTCATTACCTGCAGGTTTCATGTTTTCCAAGTGTTTGATGCAATGTCAATCCCGGTTGGGAGAGGTCAAGTCAAGTCCTGGTTCAAGTTTCGGTTTAAGATTTGTTTCTATGTCATTCATAATTTCTATAAGTTTCACAGAGTTATGGGAAAAGGCTTGAGTGTCCCTCAAAAATTGGCTCAGAATTTGAGTTTTTTGGCATAGAACTGACTGGAAATGTCTAGAGTCATTTGAAGGTAGGCCTATGGGAGAAATGAAGGGATATAGTCAATTGTGTGCCTTTTAAAGGGAGAAAATGAGGCTCTATTTCAGTGAAAAAGAGAGATATCTCAAGGGCTAGACACCTAGAGGGGATGGGTTTCTCCTGGAGGTCCTGTAGCACTCGAGGGAAGTCAGTAAGGTCTTAATTTTTTAACTCCATTTCCTTAAGGTAATATAGGAGGTTGAGCCTTATCATAGTGACTCTCAGCTCATGTTTACCCCATTTAAATTGGTGAAAGTAGGTAAATGTGGGAGGAGGCTTTACAATAGATTCCTAGAAAGTCATGGTACCAGATGCCTAAAAAAGTATACCTTTGATTTGATCCATGACACATCTAAATGAAGGAATCCACATAAAATTAGATAAATGGTTCGTCCATTCATTGTCATTACCATATCTCTAATTCATGCCACTCTACCCATTGTTCCTTGGGAGACAATCTCTGGCTGTGAGGAGATCAATGCCTAAGACATTCACTGTCACCTGAAAATAAAATTAATTGTTTTCCCTTCATATTTTAACCTCAGAATTGTATCTTAAACCCTTTAATATTTACAAATAACGTAACTCTTCAAAGTGCCTTTAAATGATAAATTTTCATGAACAGGAGAAGATGAAATGATAGTGAAAAACCATTAACAATATATTGTAAATCACATAAACTATTATCTCTAGTTTTAGAAGAAAATGGTTGCAAGAAATGATTTTAGAATAAAGGAGTGCATTATTAAGGAAATTTTCTCTAACTCACAGATCTAAATTAGACACCATAAGCTTCATTACTTTATTCCAACAGAAGAGACATACATAAGATTGAACGAGAAGAACTCAACGCATTCATCAATTGTTGGAAAATTATCTTAAAAAGTTATTATTTCCATAAATACAAAGTACAAAATTGCCAAAAATTCTGAGACCCAAAATCCAAAACACCATTTCTCTCTTGAAAAAGTCTTAAATACATTATTACAAAATGTAAAATTATGGAATTGTCAACTTCCCAAACTGTTTTCTTCAATCATTACAGTAAAAAGTAGAAAAATAAAACATTTGCGGTAAAATAAATTAAAGTAAGTTTGAAGTATCATTTGATCATGAGGTGGTAGCGGCCTGAGATCCTGGAATGGAAGAAGTTTTTGCACCTACATCATTAAATTGTGGAGACATCCATTCCTTGCATTTTCTCCACAAGTCTACATTTGGGCTGGAATAGTTAGCAAGCTTGACATGATCCATTCTGAACTCTGTGATCCTGAAATATGAGGGTCTTTCTAAAAACAAGGTTTTTATCATCCATAACATTTGAAAGTATTTATGCAAAAAATTCACAATAGTGGCTCCCTTTATGATAGAAATAATTTCATGTGTATTTCTAATTTTACTCTTTGCCTCTACTAGCAATGTTTCAAATGTCTCCCAAGGGAGAATATTTCCTTGCTGATCCCAACATGATGGAAAACCAGCTCTGGTTCTTTTATCAAATAACACATTAAATCTTACGACTACTTCTTTGACTTCCTCCAGTTTTTTCTCTGTAGTCTTCCTGTATGAATTCTTCATGATCATCTTATTAAAATCCAGCACACATCAAGTTTTGTTTTGAATTCCTAAATCCTTTTGTTCTTTAGCAGTTTTGGAATTGATAAAATCAATCAACCTCTTGGGCTACGAGGCCCTGTTTTGCAATTTCTCTTTATTTGAAACAACGAAATTTTCCAGGTCTCTCACAATACTCTTTTATTCCCCAACAATAATTATTAAATCCCACATTTTCTTGAAAATGTTGGGTTTGTGTTATATTCTTTCTACGACTAATCACGTGCGGGGAGGTTATAGGGGGGACAATAGCCCCTCTTGTACGTTGTGCTGGGTGCAACGTCGGGGGGGTCATGGGGGGGGAGATAGCCCCCCCTGTTGGGGTCTAGGGCAACGCCTCGAAAAAAAAATTTGGTCCTTATTTTCTGGTGGGCGGACTCGTCCATGGTTTTATGCATGGGTTTGCACATGGTTTTGGGGCATGATGGTTTTCGGCCTCTGGTATTTTATAGATCTCGTCAAGGGAACTACGGTTATGTTCTAATCCAGGGTTAATGGATTGGGGTTTATGTATGCTTCAGCATGTATATATATGTGTTGTAACACTAAAAGGAATATAATCAAAAATCAAGCTGGTCATCTCGATTTTGGATCTAGGGGAAAATATTTGTGTATATCTATTTATGTTTTATGCTCTCTCTATTGTTTATTTTCTATTTTTAAGATTAGTTTGTAGCTAATTTATGTACAGGGTTAAAACCTACATTTGGAATCAGAGCAGTTTCAGCTTCCAGGGGACGTCTTTGCTGCTGAGGGGTTTTTTTCTCGGGCCTGAGGTAGACCCTATATAGTGGGAGATCTGCGAGATCGATTCTTGTGGTGAAAGAATATGGCAAGCGGTGGGAAGATAGAGATCGAGAAATTTAATGGTCATAGTTTTGAGTTGTGGAAGCTCAAGATGGAGGATCTGCTGGTGGATAAAGATTAGTGGATCGTTGTAGATCTGGGTACTAAACCAACAGCAATGTTAAATGAAGACTGAAAGAAACTGGATCGGAAGGCAAAGAGCATAATATGGTTGTGTTTCTCAGATTCAGTATTGTTGAATGTAACTGGGGAAGATATGGCGAAGACCTTGTGGGACAAGCTAGGGACTTTGTACCCATCTAAGTCTCTGGTGAATAAATTGTTCTTGCAGAAAAAGTTGTATAACCTGAGGATGAAGGATGGAGACTTGGTGACAGAGCATCTGAACGCCTTCAATACTATGGTAAGTCATTTTTCATCTGCTGATATTAAAACCTCAGATGAACATAAGTGCATCATTTTGTTGTGTTCTCTACCAGATTCGTGGGATAGTCTGGTTATTGCAATAGGTATCAATACAACTACCTTGAATTTTGATGACATTGTCTCAGCCTTGCTGTCGGTGGAAATGAGACGGAGAAATATGGAGGGTCAGAATGGAGATTCCTTATCTATATGAGGAAGGTCCCAGGACAGAAACAAGAATAAGGTTTCGAGTGGGAGATCTAAATCTAGAGGGAGATCTAAATCTCCTGGAAAGTTTGTAAAGGTGTGCTGGAAATGCGGAAAGGAAGGGCACTACAAAAAGGAATGCAGATCTAAAGCTCCTGAGAAAGGAAAGGGATCTGATGAAGGTCCTTCTGCAGAGGCAAAAACCACCTCGGATGAAGGTGGGGATTTGTATTTGGCTTCTTCTTCAAATACACATGTAGATCATGAGTCATGGTTGATTGACTCAGGTGCATCCTTTCACTTCACTCCCCATAGGGAGTGGTTCTGCGAGTATGAGAAATATGATGGCGGTGATGTCTTCTTAGGTGACGATAGGAAGGCCAGAATCATCGGATGTGGAAAAGTCAAGCTGAAGTTGGAAGGTGGAAGGATTAGAACACTTCCTGGTGTTCTGCACATTCCTGCATTGGCCAAAAATATGATTTTTGTAAGCAAGATGGATGATGCAGGTGTAAAAAAAATGTTCGAGAAAGATGCTTGTAAGATGGTTTGGGGAGCACTGGTATTAATGTGGGGAGTTTGGATTGGAACTCTATACAAGCTTCAGGGCGGCACTGTTATTTCTGGGTGCAACAGTTTTGTGGTTCCCGAAAGTGGAGTGGAAATCCTAGCGGTCTTTGGATAAAAGACCATGCTATGGCACCAAAGGCTTGGATATATTGGAGAGAAGGACCTTCAGATACTGCATGGAAATGGTATGGTAGAAGGTATGTCTAATAACTCTCTGGATTTTGATTTCTGTGTACATTGTGTATATGGGAAGCAGAATCAAGTGAGTTTTCCTTCTGCTGCTAAGAGGGTGAACAAGATATTACATCTTGTGTACAGTGATGTGTTTAGACCTGTGTCAGTTCCATCACTGGGTAAGTCTATGTACTATGTTTCATTCATAGATGACTTCTCAAGGAATACATGGATATATTTCTTGAGGAAGAAATTTGAAGTCTTTGACAAATTTAAAGAATTTAAGGCTCTGGTGGAAAACCAAACAGAGAAGAAGATAAAGGTGCTGAGGAAAAATAATGGTGGGGAGTTCTGCAAGAAGGAATTTGAAGAGTTCGGTAAGAAGTGTGGTATAGCATGGTAGAATACTACTCCATACACACCTCAGCAAAACGGAGTTGCAGAAAGAATGAACAGAACACTGATGGAAAAAGCAAGAAGCATGCTCAGTGGTACTAGGTTAAGACAAGAATTTTGGGCAGAGGCAGTGGAGACTGCATGTTACTTAGTTAACAGATCACATTCATCATCGTTAGAGGATAAGACTCCACATGAGGTATGGACTGGTAAGAAAACCTCTCTTTCACATCTGAGGTTATTTGGATGTGATGCATATGTACATGTTCCAAAGGAGAAAAGGAGAAAGTTGGATAATAAATCTGAAAGGTGCATCTTTATTGGGTATAAGGATGGTTTAAAGGGTTACAAGCTTTGGAACCCGGAAACAAGGAAGGTTGTGTACAGCCGAGATGTGGTGTTTAGAGAGGTGAAAGATGTTGTTAAACATGAATTCCTAGCAAAGGAACCTGAGAAGATAAATTTTGAGCTAAAGGAGGATGAATCGGACTCTACAACAGAAGAAGAATCAGAAGAGAAATAGCCACAAACTCCAGCTGTGAGAAGATCAGTGCGGGAAAGAAGACAACGGAAAATTATAGCCATATGATTTACTTGTTTCAAATTTTTATTTAATATAACTGATAGTGATCCTGAAGCTGTCAAGAGCTGAGTAAATTCGGAGGGGAAACTTCTGGAAGGAGGCCATGGTTGATGAAATGGCATCCTTGCATAAAATGACATGAGATCTACTTTATGATGCCAGTGGAAAGAGAAGCCCATGGGAGAAAATGGGTGTTTAAAGAAATATGAATGTAAAATACAAAGGTACTGCATGGACATAAACTGAGTTTAGTGTAAATAAACTTGGTCTGCAGGAGTGATTTTGGTGATATTTTTTCTCCTGTTGCCAAGGTTACTTCTATTAGATTACTTTTATCTGTTGCTGCTGCATTTGATTTTGAGATAGAACAGATGGATGTGAAGACAGCATTTCTTCATGGGGATATAGAAGAGGAGATCTACATGAAGCAACCTGAAGGCTTTATGGTGAAGGGTAAGAAAGAACTGGTATGCAGGTTGAAGAAGTCTCTGTATGGGTTAAAACAGTCGCCAAGGATGTGGTATCAGAAATTTGATACCTATATACGGGGACTTGGCTTCACCAGAAGCAAGGAGGATCACTGTGTTTATTTTAAATTAATTGGTGACCGTGTTATTTATTTGGTCTTGTATGTGGATGATATGTTGTTGATTAGAAATGACAAAGAAATTATCCAAGATTTGAAGACCCAACTGTTCTCCAAATTCGACATGAAGGATCTTGGTGCTGCAAACTATATTTTGGGCATGGAAATTAAGAGAGATCAGGAAAAGAGGAAGCTCTGGTTAAAACAAAGGAAGTATGTCAAGACTATATTGCAGAGGTTCAATATGCAGGATAGTAAACCGATGAATGTTTTGATTCCTGTAGGTACAAAGCTGTCTGCTGAACAGTGTCCCAAGACACAAGAAGAAGAGGAGGATATGTCCCATGTTCTATATGCAAGTGCAGTGGGTAGCCTGATGTATGCAATGGACTGTATTAGACCAGACATTGCACATGCAATGGGAGTATTGGGCAGGTTTATGTCAAACATAGGGAAGGAGAATTGGACAGCGGTGAAGTGGGTTTTCAGATATTTGTGTGGCACTAGTGATTATGGCTTGTGCTACCAGGGAAGACTAGGATTGGAAAGAGTGTTGGACATTCATGGCTTTGTTGATGCAAACTAGGTTGGATATTTGGACCAAAGAAGACCTACAATTGGGTATGTTTTTAGCCTATTTGGAGGTGTAATCAGTTGGATGAGTAAAAGACAGACTGTAGTGGCTCTTTCAACTACAGAGGCAGAATACATGGCATCCACTCATGCAAGCAAGGAAGCATTTTGGTTGCAGAGATTGTGTTCAAGTATGGGGTTGGTGCAGCAAGCTATAAGGATAGACTGTGATAGCCAAAGTGAAATTTTCTTGGCTAAGAGCCCTGCTTATCATTCAAAGACAAAGCACATTGATGTTCAATATCACTTTGTGAGATATATGGTTGAAAATAAAAGGGTTTTGTTGGTAAAGGTGGACACTTTGAAGAATGTTGCAGATGCATTGAAAAAGTATGTAAGCACTCAGAAGTTCTCTCGGTGTAGAGATACAATGGGTATTGCAAAGCTAGGCTAATGACTCAACTCTGTTGTGCCCCCCTACGGAAATAAAACAACAAGTGGGAGAATGTAGGGTTTGTTTTATATTCTTTCCACGACTAATCACGCGCGAGGAGGGTTACAAGGGGAGGACGATAGCCCCCCCTGTACATTGTGTTGTGCACAACGTCAGGGGGGTCATAGGGGGGGCAATAGCCCCCCTTGTCGGGGTCCGAGGCAGCGCCCTGGAAAAAAATTTTGGTCCTTATTTTTTGGTGGGTGGACCCACCCATGGTTTTTTGCATGGGTTTGTACATGGTTTTGAGGCATGATGGTTTTCGGCCCCTGGTATTTTGTAGATCTGGTCAAGGGAACTACGGTTATGTTCTAATCCAGGGTTAATGGATTGGGGTTTATGTATGCTTAGGCATGTATATATATGTGTTGTAACACTAAAAGGAATATAATGAAAAATCAAGTTGGTCATCCCGATTTGGGATCCAGGGGAAAATATTTGTGTATATATGTTTTATGTTTTATGCTCTCGCTATTATTTATTTTTTATTTTTAAGATTCGTTTGCAGCTAATTTCTGTACAGGGTTAAAACTTACAGAAAACATCAATGATTTCATTCCAAATAATCTCGCTATCTTGTGTCAGGGACATATTTCCCTTCACTTTCTCTTTCAGCTCTTTGATCTCCTGATAGGCATTCTGACAGTCCTACCTATAATTTTCCACATTATCCTTGGTCATGTGTAACTCATTCTCTGCAACCTTAAGTATTTTATAAGCACCTTCTAAGTCCCTCTAAGTTTTCTTTAAATCAATTTCTACTAATCTTAACTCAGTTGAGACTTGAGCTAATTAGGCAGCAAGGTCTTCTGAATTTGATGGAATAAACACTATACAAACACGATAATATTTTTTTTCTGTAATAATTCACCTATCTCTTTCAACTTAGCTATTTCTTCATGTTTTCCCGGCAGAGCTTATAACAACTGCTCTTTCTCTGTCTCCTCTTGGGCTACTTCAGTAGCCATAGGATGCTCACCCGTTGGAATCTTAATCATCTTCTTCAAACTTTGAATTTCAGATTCATCATGTTGTAATAGTTTCTAAATTGTTGATCTGTCTTCAGGATCAACACCAATTTTAAAAATTATTTTATTCAATTCCTCATTATGTGTGGAATAAGCTCTTGAGTTAGCTTTTTCCAAATTCAACTATTTGATCACTTTTCTCAACATGTTTTTAGCTTTGGAAAAAGCTGAAGTAGTCTTATTCAAATCATTAAATATTAACTGCCATGTTTGCATATGCAAGTTAATCTTATCAGGAAGAGAAATTTTCTTAGCATCCACTGTTAGGTTAACAATTTTGAAAGAGGTAGTAGAAGTCACATTCCTAGCTAAAGGATGAGAGAAAGCTATCCTCAGCTGATATTTCTCTAATTCCATGGTTATTAATAATATGGTTTGCTCAAGGGAAATTTTAGCTTTGAACTAAGACTAAATTTTCTCTCTTATATTTTTGTTTCTTTCTTCAATTTGTGTGAACACTTGCTTAATACTTGACAAAGAATCATGACTTGTACCCTCTCAAAGAGGAGATGAAAGAGTACAAGAGATATCTCCAAATTGCAAAGAGTATGCAGGCACAGCTGAAGAGTTTCCCTCCTCCATGGTCTTTTCCTTCTTAGATTTATTTTTTTCATCACTCTCCAAATCAATTAATTTATCTCTTCCTATTTTAAGCCCCTTCTCAGCAGGATGAGGGGTTTCCACCTCCATCTGCACAGATGCAGAAGTATGTCCTCCATTTTCCAACTTCTCCGTTTCTGGCCTTGAATCATGAACAAATGGAGTATCCATTCTATACTCTACGGCTTGAAATCATGTGGTATAGGTAATTAGCCCATTCCCCTCCAATGAAAAATGCATGTCAATCAACATTTTGTGAGCCGCTTCCAGGGCCTGTCTGGTGTTTACAATGAATGGCCCTACTATCCTGGGTAGTTTAGACAAATGGCATTTCTTTACTAGTAAAAAATGGACCTGGTCAACATTAAGACCTTTCCTGATGAACTCCAAGGCAAACAATCTCATGGGAACAAATACAGGTAATTTAAAAGGCTCTATATCAGCTCCAAATAATCTAATTTCAGTATAATATTCATGAGAAAAACAATATCCATATCTCACATCTTTACTTAATTTCAAAAAGCACTAAGCTTCAAGCAATAATCTTGGTGCAAACACTCCATTTAAAATTGAATACACAATAAGAAGGAAAGAGGAGGTAAATTCAAACATTCCTTCATTTCCCACCTCCTTTCTTACAAGGTCTATCAAAAATACCACTGGTTGTTTCTTTTCATTCACAGAAACAATATTCAACCCCAACTGGGTAAAGTTATCCACATTACTGTAAAGAAACAAATAAGTGACCAGAGAAGGAAACCTAAAACTGCCAGTGTAAACTCATAAACTGATTATTGATAACACTCTCCAGATAAGTGGGAATATCCAAAACTACTCCAAGCTTCATCATTAAAGCAAACATCCCCAAAATTGACTTATCTACCACCATAGAATCTTCTCTCCCTAGGATTCTGGCCAAAATTTGGATAATTGGTCATACATATTCAACAAAGGAACTTAAAGGAAAACTATCTGATTCCAAGGAGAACTTTTCCTTTTCAGGCATGAGATAAATTACAATTTGAATAAACCCAGGCCCTGACAAGTATTGAAAACATGTAGAGAGGGATTCATCAGTGAAACTCACATATGACTATGCAGAGGGGTAACAAAATGATTGCCTTATGACTGGAGCTGACACCTGGAAGACATTTTCCCCCAATCAATTCACGACAAAGCATTTTTTAGGGTACATGGAAAAAATCAACCAATGGATAAACTCTGGAAACAGGTAGGTCTGTGAAACAAACATTGACAAGACTCCAGACTTAACCAAAGCAGAGTATATTGGGGACTTTTCTTTGTTTAGGATGACATGCTGATAAAAGAGAGGGTGGTATACTGTGCAGATAGTATCTGCAATTTATGTTTCTTTATCCATTAACAGGATGTCAGTGGAGGACCTAACAATAACAAATTTCTTTAAAATTTTGGACAGGTTTCAAGAATAATTGCACGGGTTACGTGATTACGTCAAGGTCACTAGCTATTGACTTGGAAGTTGGTACGAAAATCAGAGAGCTTTAGTTGTTTGGGAGGGAGATGTGGACACAATGAGGACAAACATCTCTTTTATAGGCGGAAGAAATGAGTGGGCGGGAAAAATCATATGAAAATGTAATGAATGGTGGAGCAATTGACAATATGGTTGGAAGTGATGTGGAAGACATAGTTGGCTCGCTTGTTTGCACTGTGGGGCCCGTCATTTTTCGTCACTGTTGGGGAACTCTGCAGTACGGGATCGATCACAGAGTTGTGCCCCTGCAGTTGATCTGGGCTGCTCATTCCAGTCAACTGGTGGGAGTCAAAGATTCCAGCGGAGTCACCACACTAGTTAACCTCTAGTCACGTTGTGCTCTGACTCACACTTCATTGCAGGACCAATTTTTCCATTGGCGACATCCCTGATGCCACTTTCTCGTCTGTCAACTTAATGCACCAAACGTGGTCCCACTGCCTGACACATTAACTCCAATCACCACTTAGTACTTCTTCTTCTATTTTTTTTTTTTTTATATACATGTATATATATATTTTTTAAATTTCTTTAAAATACATAAATTCATATATACAACATATAGGAAATTTAAAATAGGACACAACATCCGGCTCCACCTGGGGATAATTTTTTTTGGGAAAAGAACACTAAGAACCGCGGATTAGTGCCTTCACCTCGGGCATGGAGTCAAAAGGTGAATTACACATTACAATGAGTTACTCACAGACCTATGTACACTGATAAAACCAATATGTATAATGATGAAATGAAACTTCAATGCTGGAAATAGTGCTTCAGAACCTACCCGTTCACTAGTAATTGCAACATTTCACCATCCAAATTTTCTAAGACAAAAGTGTTATTGGCTCTAGATTCAATAATATTGAAAGGACCATACCAAAGGGGGTCAAATTTCCCATGCTTACCTTTATCTTCCCTTCTGACATCCCATATTAAAACAAGATCACCTGGCTGGAAAAGAACATTTTTGTCTTTTCTATCAAAATGTATTTTCGTCTTCTCTTGCTAGCTGATTATATTTTCTCTAACCTTATCTCTAGTTTCATTCAACTCCACTAGTCTATTCATTATTCTGATTAGAGGACTTGGTTCTTCCTAGACATCTTGAATCAATGCTACCACAAGATTTATCAGTTGACTAGGGAACAATGGTTCAGTACCATACACTATTGTGAAACTATCTCCAAAAATGGAAGAAAAGAGATATCAACGCCTTAGAAATAAGCCACTTCGAGGGGGGAACTTCCAATACATTACATGAATGAACAATTCTTGGATGATACAAATGATAAAACCTCATTTCTATATATAGGATTCCATGGGGCCACAATGTAATCCTAGTGGGGCCACAATTTAATCCTAGTCGACCTAACAATAATAATGTAAGGGCACAATAATAACAATATGGGGGTTATGGGGGTACAACAATAACAATAAGGGGGTTACACTAACAACAATAAGGGACTATACTAGTAATATAGCGACCTAACATGCTCCTGTCCTTCAAAAAAGTGTTTTCCTCAATGCTTGAGTAGCTCTGGGTGATTTTGTATAAAATTCTCATCTTCCCATGTAGAATCTTCAATGGGTGAGTTCTTCCATTTGATGAGATACTCTCAAATTGATTGATTTCGTAGTTATCGAGTTCTTGCTTCCGTGACTGCTTCAGGTTCCAATATGGTTTTTCCTTCCTCATCAAGTTCTGGAAATATTGTTTGAACTGAAATTTTGTCCCCTATAACCTTTTTTAAGCATGAAAAATGGAAAACTAGATGCACTCACAAAGAAGTAGGAAGCTCCAATTTGTATGCCATAGTACCAATCTTTTGCAACACCTTTTAAGGACCATAGTACTTTGGCGATAATTTATTATCCTTCTTAGCTTGCTTGAGGGACATTTTTTTATATGGTTGTAGCTGTAAAAATACCCAGTATCCCACATCAAAACTTCTCTCACTGCGATGTTGATATGCCTTGTGTTTCATTCAATTTTGTGCCAAATTTAGGTTATCCTTTAAGAGTTGGAGAACTTCTTGTTGATGCTCGATGTGATCCTCCACTGCTTGAACCCTAGAATTTTCCCTTAAATAATGTGTGATGGACGGTGGTTGATATCCATAAAGTGCCATAAATGGGGTCATTTTTGTTGTAGTATGGAAGGTAGTGTTATACCACCATTCAGCGATAGGTAACCACTTGACCCATTCTGCTTTCTTATCAGATACAAATCAACGAAGACATCCTTCCAAACATTTATTCACTATCTCTGTTTGACCATCGAATTGAAGATGATAAGATGAGCTATGAGCTAGTTAAGTACCCAAACAAGAAAATAATTCCGTCCAAAAATTTCCTATAAAAATGGGATCTCTATGACTTACAATAATCTTAGGGTTTCCATGTAGCTTTTGAATTGTTTCCATAAATTCCGTAGCAACTGTACTTGCTTTAAATGGATAAATGGATGAGATAATACACAAAAGTGTGCATACTTGGTAAATCTATCAACTACCACCATGATGACACTCCTTCCTTCGAACTTAGGCAAACCTGTGATAAAATCCATTGAAATATCCTCCCAAAGCTAACTTAGAATGGATAAAGGTTGTAGAAGACCCGGGGCCTTAATTGTCTCAACTTTATTTTGTTGGCAAACCAAACATTCTGCCGCAAACTTTTGAATATCAGATTTAAGGCCATCCCAAAAAAAATCTTTCTTCACCTTGTGTTAAGTTTTTAAAAATCCTGAGTGTCCTCCTAAAGGAGAAGTGTGCAATTCCAAAAGAATATTTTGTTTTAGTTGGGAATTCTTGCAAATATATAAGCGATCTTTGTACCATAAGGAATCATTTTTCCAACTAAATGTATCAGATGTACTAGGATATTGCTGCAAATTTTGAATGAGTGTCCACACTTCTTCGTCCTTCTTCCATTCATCCCTTGCTTCGGTTATCCAATCTAGTTGGATAATAGAAATGGCACAAAGCAATTGTTCCACCTCTTCATCCTTTCTTGAGAGTGCATCTGCAACAACATTTAGCTTCCCTTTTTTTGTAGATGATTTCAAAGTCATAACCCAACATCTTTGAGACCCATTTTTTCTGCTCTTCTGAAGATAGTCTTTGTTCCAAAAAGTGTTTAATACTATCATGATTAGTTTTTACCTTGAAGTGTCTTCCCATTAGGTAAGGTCTCCATTTCTTTAGTGCATGTAGTATTGCCAACATTTCCTTTTCATAAATAGCCTTTTGTAAGTAATTTCCTTTGATTGAACGACTTTCAAAAGCAATGGGTCTTCCTTCTTGCATTAAAACAACACCAATTCCATTTCCTGGGGCATCACAATCCACAATAAAGGTTTTTGTGAAGTCTAGCATAGCTAAGAATGGTGTTAGGAACATTGCCTCTTTAAGATGTTAAAAGGCCTTAGCTACTTCAGGAGTTCATGAAAATGCATCTTTCTTCAATAATGTTGTTAGAGATGTTTCTATTCTCCCATAATTCTTAACAAACTTGCGATAATACCCTGTTAACCCAAGAAATTCACGCAGCTGCTTTACGGTTGTGGGGACTTTCCATTCCTTAATGGGTTTAATTTTTTTAGGGTCTACCTTAACACCCTCGTGACATACAATATGACCCAGATATTCCACCTCTTGTACTCCAAAGAAACATTTGGATTTTTTTTCATATAATTGCTTCTCCGCCAATAGTTTGAGCACCTTTTCAACATGGTGAACATGATCCTTCCAAGACCTACTGTAGATTAGTATATCATCAAAAAATACTAGCAAAAATTTTCTAAGGGTTTGAAAATAGAATTCATCAACCCTTGAAATGTAGAAGGTGCATTGGTAAGGCGAAAAGGCATGACCAAAAATTCATAATGACCCTCATGAGTTCGAAATGTTGTTTTTGGAATATCTTCAGTCTTCATTCTAATTTGATGATATCCTGAACGAAGATCCAACTTGGTAAAATAAATTACTCCATGTAATTCATCCAATAATTCATCAATCACAGGAATGGGAAATTTATCTTTAATGGTGAGCTTATTGAGCTCCCTATAATCCGAACACATGTGCCATGATCCATCCTTCTTGTGTACCAATACTACAGGAGCAGAGAAAGAACTTTGACTAGGTTGAATTATACCCGCCTCTAACATTTCTGCAATCATACGTTCAATTTCGCTCTTTTGGACATAAGGATATCTATAAGGCCTGATGTTTGGAGGAACACTTCCTGGAATCAAATGAATAGTATGATCATGATCATGAATAGGTGGGAGTCCTTTGGGAGTTTCAAACACCTTGGAATGATTGTCCAAGACTTGTTGGAGATCTGCAGAAATAGATGATTTTGATGTTGGAAATTCTAGTGAGCATAATTGTGCAATTACGCCTCGCTGTTCTTTCTTTAGAAGCTTTGTCATGACATTAGAGCTTATTATCCTTCCTGGCTTCCCCGCAATACCCCGTAATTCGACTTCCTTTCCTTCTGAAAAAAATTTCAAGAAAAGTTCTTGAAAATTAAAAGCTACCGTCCCCAAAGATTGTAACCATTGTACTCCTAGTACAACTTCAGCACCTCCCATAGGAATGGAAAGCATTGGACTAGTCAATACATATTCCCCCATGGTTAGCTTGATATTATGGCATTTTCCAGAGCAATTTATAGTTCCTCCATTTGCAACCATCACTTGACATTCCAGTGCTGGGTATAGGAAACAATTCAATTCCTTGGCTACCTTACAATGAATAAAATTATGGGTACTACCCGAATCAATCAACACTATTACCTTTTTCTTCTTGATATGTCCTTCTATCTTGAGAGTTTGAGGAGTGGTAGTTCCTACCAATGCATTACATGGTATGGTCGGCCTCATTTCTTCTTCTTCTAGGGTTTTTTCCTGGTGTATATCCTCTTCTTTTGAAGATTCTTGTTCATTTTCTTCTTCCTCTTCACAATCTATGTAAAATAATTTCTTCTCAGCACACTTATTACCTTTAGTGTATTTGCTATCACAACTGTAGCAAAGTCCTTTTTCTCTTTTTTCTTCCAATTTTTGTGGTGCCAACCTTGTAGTTTGTGGAAGTCTAGGAGTAGCAACACTTCCATCTTTATATATGTGAGTGGTAGGCTTCCTTTTCGCCATAATTTTACATTCAATTTTTCTTTCCAACCTGAATGCCTTTTCCAATGAATCAGGTTCCCAAACACGAAATTCATGTTGGATGTTATCCTTTAAAGTCCCTATCAAGACATCAATCCTGTGTTCCTCTGGAATATTTGTTACCCTTATATTCAATTTTTGAAAGTCCTCAATGTGCTCCACCACTAAACCCTTTTGTTTGAGATTTATCAATTGGCTAAAGAAGGTGTTGCTTTTTGTATCCTCATAATGTGCTATCATTTACTCTGTAAAAATTGACCAAGTGACAATTTTTTTACGGGAGCAAAGCCATCGATACCATACAAATGTATTTTGTTCTAAATGTAAAGTTGCAATGCGTACCTTTTGTGTGTTTTGCACATTATTGAGATCAAAATATTGCTCCATCTGTAGTATCCATGTTACAGGATCCTTTCCATCAAACTTCCTCATATCCATTTTTGGAATATGATGGTTCTTCCCTCCAACAGTAGAGTTTATGAAATCACGATTAACATTTATTTTGTTCTCATCATGAGTTTCCTCTACTATCTTTTCACCATTAGGAAACATTTCTTGTATCAATTTTTCCAAACCTTCGATGTCTACTTTTAGATCCTTCTTCATGTTTTCCATGTTGTCTTTCATTTTTTCATCGATCTTAGCTTCCATGTCATCCATCTTAGCTTCCATGCCCACTTCCATGCCATCCATCTTAACTTCCAAACCATTCATCTTAGCTTCCACGCCTTTCTTCAAACCATCCATCTTAGTTTCCACGTCTTTCTTCAAAACTTCCATTTCATTTTTTGTTGCTCTTTGCGATAGGTGCACTTGCTCTTGTAATTTTGATATCTCATGTTGCATTTCTTCGTCTTCATGAGTCATAGTAGAGAATACTGAAATATATGCTCAATAGGCCCTTGGAATCACTTCAAACTGATTTTTTTACTCAAGACTTATACAACTCGAAAAAAAAAAGAAAATACACACATTTTTCATGCTTTTGAGGAGCTCGATATTGAAACTGAATTATCTCTGTGATTGTGGATCTTCAATATCTGAAATTTTTCCCTGAGGTAGCCCTTTGAATCCTCTTTCGAATGCCACAAGTCTGACTTGATTTGGACTCTTCAAGACAAGTTATGTCCAATCTCCCACAATTTACCTAATTATGGACTGGTTCAGAAGAGCGAACTTGTGCAACTTTCCACATGTCACTGATTTCTCCTTCCGCTCTAAAATATATAGATAGGAAACTACAGTCTGTGTGCTTCCAGCCACTTTTTACATAATTCCAATCTGATTCTCAGAGAGAGAGTTATGAATATTTTCCCATGATCACCTCTTTGAGATGAAATTCAGAATCCTGAAAAAGCCCTGACTTCCACAGATCATATCTCCAAAAATATTGTGAACCAAGCTCTTACATTTTGTGACGACTTTCCTCCAGATGTTTACTTCGTGCCCTAAAAATTTCAGCTTCTGAACGTTAGTAGAAACAAAGTTATAGAGAACATGTCGCAATGACCTATTTATGTTAAATTCAAGAGCTTGCAAAAAGCCCTAACTTCCACAGCTCATATCTCCTAATATATTGCGAACCAAGATCTGAAATTTTGCAAATATGTTCCTCAAGATTTTTGCTTCACACTCTAAAAATTTCAGCTTCTAAACTTTCGTATAAAAAACGTTATAGTGAAAATTCCATGATGACCTATTTGGAGCAGCGAAACCCTAGAATCCAAAGCTATGATACCAAATGTTGTGAAAACAACTCCAAAAATAGAAGAAAAGAGATATTAACGCCTTATAAATAAGCCACTTCGAGGGGGAAACCTCCAATACATTACATGAATGAAAAATTCTTGGATGATACAAATGAAAAAACCTCCTTTATATATATAGGAGTCCATGGGGCCATAATTTAATCCTAGCTGACCTAACAATAATAATGTAAGGGTACAATAATAACAATATGGGGGTTACGGGGGCACAACAATAACAATAAGGGGGTTACACTAAAAACAATAAGGGAATATACTAGTAATATAGGGACCTAACATACACCAACTCCAATGGTGACTTTTTAGTTGATCTTCTAGTAGTTACTCGAATTTCCCAGAGAGAAAACTTTAATTTTGAATCCCAATCTTTCTTATTCTCTGTTATTGTCTTCCTTAAAATCCTTACCAATGTCTTATTTGAAGATTCATCTAACCCATTCCATTGAGGATGGTAAGCAGTTGAATGTGATAATTATGACATTGTATTTTTGGCAAAAATCAATCCATTTAGTAGATTTAAAAACTTGGGCATTATCAGTTACTAACTTATTTGGAAAACAAAACCTACTAAAAATATTTTCTTCTAGAAATTCCATCACCACCAAGTCACTTTCCTTCCTTTTTGGCGCTGCCTCAACCCACTTTGTAAAATAATTTTTCCTATCAAAATCCACCTGCATTGACCACTAGATGGTGGGTTGATTTCTCCAACAAAATCTAGTCCCCATTGCCTGAAAGGCTCTTCTATGAACACAAGAATTGAAGGAAGTGGAGCCAACTTCTTCTTCTCAACAAAATTTTGGCATTTTTGGCAATTCTTCACTGATTTATAAACATCTGAAAATAAATAAGGCTAGTAGAAACCAACTTTCAAAATTTTATGAGTTGTAATCTTCCAACTATCTGACCTCCACACATGATATCATGGTATTCTTTGATTATTTCAACTTAGCCCTTTGTTAGACAAAGCAACAAGATACCCACTAGATCTTTGCAATATAGCTTTCCATCTACAATCACATACTTCTGAGATTTTACTTTCAGAGCCTTGTATTTAGTTATGTTCATGGTAGGAGGACAACAAAGAAAACAAAAGTAATGCACAATATCTTTGTACCATTCAGAACACAATAATTTATATTGAATTTATCACCTGATACGGAATTTGTTTGTTTTCCAGCATCTTCTTTCTCTTCAACGTCAGCCAATAGATTAATCCCCAAAGCTTGAAAATTTGTTTCTGTCGTAATTTTAGCCAAACCTTGACTCTTTATTAGTTTTGTTGGTTTTATGTCTAAATCATATTCTTGTATCCTGGCTATCCACTTACCTCTTTTATATTCTACATCACTCTGAACCAAAACATTATTAACATTGGTATTTAGCACATTTGCAACAACATGGGACTAAAGAATATAAACTCTAAAAGCTTTTAGGTCTTTAACCAAGGCACTCCATTATCATCCAAGCGCTCAATAGCTTTCTCATAACAATCCACTTTGATCCTATGAAGATACAACCAGTCCATACCCAAATGCATGTGATACGAACCAAACAATAATAAATTCAAATGTTGAGAGTGCAAGCTTCTATGATCCATAACATTTTAATTATAAATCTTCTGGGAAATCACATAGGGGATTTTTGGAACCGACATGTTTCGAACTACCAACTGTAGTTCATCATCAGGATAATGAAGATTAGCTTATCTGACATACACATTTATACCAGGAAGAGAGAAGCAACGGTCTAAACCCAAAGAATTAAAAACGCTAAAAAATAAGAAAAATTATAAAATAATCCAAAAATATAACTAACACATCCTTAAAATTAAAAACGGTAAAAAATAAAACTAAAAATAAAAATATAAAAAGACATAATTACCCCTTCATATAAAATTAACCCAAAAAACTAACTTAACTCCCCCACATAAACAATATAAATAGGTTATTAAGTGAAAAAATATTCAAGTCAAAGTCAAAAATTATAAATAAATAGAATAATAAAATAAAATCAATGAATTTTAGAAACAATAATTAAAATACAATTAAAATAAAATAAAAATAAAAATAAATTAATAGTATTTTAATTTAATAAATAAATAAATTATAAACCAATAAATAAAATACTAAAATAAAATAAATAAAATAACAAAATAATAATAAAAAGACCAAATCATAAAAATAAAACTAAAGAATAAAAATACCCACTAAAAAGTAAAATAAAAACCAAAGAATTCAAGTCAAAGTCATAAACTAATAATTTATAAATAAATAAAGTAAAATCAATAAAATAAATTATGAATGAACAAAAACTTTTTTAAAAATTAAAATAAATTAAATATATTTTATTTTAATAAATAAATAAAATATTAAAATAAAATAATAGAATAATAATAATAAGACCAAATCATAAAAACCAAAGAATAAAAGGATCCTTATAGGGAATGAAGAGATGGAATCCAACAACTGCTAACTTTCCATCCGTCATCCCTATTCAATGTGTGGGACCTCTTCTCAATCTCAATCGCCTCCCTAAATTTCCGGTGATGGAAATGGTCAACCCTAGCAAGAATTCTAGCGTCCTCCATACAAATGTGATGCTTTGTCTTTTCTGCATGCTCAGCTAATGTAGAGGACTTGGTTCTACCATGCCTAATATCCGCAGCATGCTCCTGGAACCTCTTATTAATCGACCAACCAGTTTCACCAATGTAGGGAGTCCCGCAAGAGCACAGAATCAAATAAACACCTTTCACGCTTTTAGGGTCCAACTGGTCCTTAACCGATTTAAGGGAGCCCTGAATGGTGTTTAAAGGTTTAAAAGAAGAAGATATCTTATGCTTCCTTAAAATCCGGGCGATCTTATCAGTAGTACCTTGAATAAAAGGTAAGTGAACTTTACCAACAGCATCACCACTAATCTTATTCAGTCTAGGACCTTTGCTCGCATTCATGAAAGCCTTCAAACCCTGACTTCTACTATAACCATTATCTTCAAATACTTTAAGGAGATGGGCTTTCTCTTCATCTAAATGTTCATTATCAGAAATTCTAAGAACTCTTGTAGCTAAAGTATTCAAAACTCCAATTTTCTGAGCAGGAAAATGATGAGAATCAGAATGCAGATACTGCTTCGTGTGTGTCTTTTTCCTAAACACATGATGCAAGAAAGAGCCATTATTATTTCTAGAGATGAGAACATCCAGGAAAGGAAGGTTCCCATCAGTTTCAGTTTCCATCGTGAACTTGATGGAGTCAGATTGACTATTCAAGTGCCGATGGAAAGCCTCTAATTCAAGAAGACCATGAGACCAATTGATGAACGTGTCATCAACAAACCACTTCCAAACCTTGGGTTTTAAAGGAGTAGTCGCCAAAGCTCTCAATTCAAAATCTTCCATAAAAAGGTTGGCTACCACCGGCGAGAGCGGGGAACCCATGGCTACACCACATGTTTGCTCATAAAAATCTCCTTCAAAACTGAAAAAGGTAGACGTGAGGAAAATTTCCACCAACTTAGCAGTATCAGGATCAGTGATATGCCTAATAAACCCAACCGCCTCCATGATAGGAATGTTCATATAGAGAGAAACAACATCAAAACTAACCATAGATTCATTAGGTTCGCAAACCCATCTTTTTAACTCATGAACAAAAGAATCAGAATCTTTCATGTAAGAATCTTTCACGTAAGAATCTTTCACACTTAGTAGTACATTCAAACTTCTTCCCTTTCATCTACAAAGTTGTGATAGAGCCAATCTTGGACAATTTCCTGATGAACCTCCCGCAATAATCTACTAATCCCATGAATTATCTGACCTCATCAACATTTCTCGGAGTTGGCCACTTAATGATAGCCTTAATATTTTCTGGGTCCACTATTATCCCTTCCTTGGAAACAACATGTCCTAAGTAATGGATCTAAGTCTAAAATAAACTACACTTGTTAAGCTTGGCATATAACTTATTCTCTCTCAAAAATATCAACACCGATGCTAGGTGTTTTGCATTCTCCTTCTCCTTCTTTGAATACCAGTATATCATCAACAAATACTATTACAAACTTATCCAGATAAGGGCGCAACACATTGTTCATCAAACACGTGAAGGTGGTTGGATCATTGGTAAGAACAAAAGGAACCACCACAAACTCATAGTTCCAATACCTTGTACATAATGGAGTCTTGTAGACATATTCTTCTTTGATTCACACCTGATGATATCATGATATCAGATCAATCTTTGAAAATATTGTTTCTCCCTTTAGCTGATCAAACAAATCATCAATCCGCGAAAATAAATATATGTTCTTGATAGTCACCTTGTTCAACTAATTGTAGTAAATGCACAATCTGAGAATACCATCCTTATTATTTGCCAACAACATTAGTGCACCCCAAGGGGATATACTTGACCTAATGTACCCCTTATCAATAATCACCTTAAGTTTCAACTTAAGTTCCACCAACTCTAGAAATCATCATGCACAGTGCCTTAGATGCTAGTGTTGGTCTCAACATCAACTCAATAGAAAATTCCACCTCTCTATGAGGAGGCAGCTCTGTAATCTCTGTAGGAAAAACATCCTTAAACTGCTACAAAATAGTGTACCTCTTCAGGACTTCATCATCCTCATCTTCCTTCCCTTTTCACCGGAAATACGAACTACAAACAATACACATCTCTTCCTCTAATTGCACTTTTCCTACATAGTTATAACCATTCTCACGGATGTAGGATTATTCTTTCCATGCAATATTCTCCTTTCCCCATCATCATCCAGGCACTCAATGGTCTTGTCATAGCATTCTACCTTGGTCCTATGAACAAACAACTAATCCATGCCCAAACGCATGCTATATTATCCCAAAGGAAGCACATTTAGATTTGTTGATGTAGGCATTCCATTGAGATCAAATCCATAAGATCTCACCTAGTAATGAACTATTCTCTTGGTCCCTGTAGCCAAATACACCAAAAAAGATTCTACATGCACTTATTTACTCAATCGGAACTAATCCACCAGGTCAGGACTAATATAGCTATAATTAGATCCAGGATCAATCAAAATAGAAACAACTTAATCACAAAGCTTACCTTCCATCTCGATAATGGATGTCTGATGATATTCCTACCTATTATCCACTGTTGCATAGATCTGGGAAATACTCTAGCCTACAACTCCAACTGTTTGTGTCTCTTGAGAACTATAAATATTAGGCCTTCCATCCTCTATGATGGAAAATACTTCCTGCGATGCTATCCACCACAAGTCCAACACCGCAAAAGTTTCCTGCCATCGCCTTTATTTTGATTCTCCACATGTTGAGACTAATGTCCTCTCTTATTTTAATTTAACTTCCTATGAGGTCCCACATTCTCCTTGTCACTTGCATCTTGATATCTTCCTGGCTTCTTAGGTCATTTTCCTTTAGTCTTCTCATTACCTTTCTAGTCACGCTTGAACTTAGGCTTGCGCTTAGACTTCTCATAACAATGCTTCATCTTCCTGATGACTTCCTCCAATGATCAAGGCTTATCATACTCAATATGATCTTTGAATGCTAAAGGTATTCCACTGATGAACCTTTGGACCTTTGTCTTCTCATCCTTAAGATAGGGCACATACCTCAGAAATGACACAAACTTGGTCGTGTACTCTTCATCTATCATGGAACCCATCTTGAGCTGATATAATTCCTTGGCCTTCTCATCATAATGTCCCAAAAGAATTACTTCATCCTGAAGAGACTTTTAAACCCATGCTAACTCAGCTCCTCTTCCCTGATGCCTCTAACACACTTAACATCTTCCCACCAGATTTTTTTTTTTTTCCGTTGATACTGAAGGTAGCTATCTTAGCTTTCATATTTTCTAAATATTCATGCAATATAGAGAACTTCTTCATCCCAAGAATCCATGCTTCTACATATTTTTATTTCTTCACTTCCCCCATCAAAAGTAGGAGGCTTGGGTTTCCTAAACTCATATAGAAAGTACCCCCTCTTGCTCCTCCTATAAGGATGTTGGCAGTAATGACGATGATGTCTCTCAGATCCGGAGCTAGAATGGAATCCATGAGTGCTAGTCCTCCTATCAGGTTTATCCAATGATCTACCACCTCTCACTGTATCATCCATGTCAAACATGTACCCCTTCCGAGACCTGCTCCATCTGCACCATTTGTCTTTTCCTCTTCTCTATAAATGATCCCCAATTGTCCCTACTTCTGTAAATAAGAAAGGATCTAAAGAATCACTACATTAACCTCATCTTGCTTTTCTTGAGCTCTAACAAGTATTTCTTGTGCCTCAATCAACTTGTTATTATCTATCTTGCAACTTTAAATCTTTGCCCTCAGACTGCTCAGTGTATTTTCTAGATCAGGAGAATACTCTTCTCCTTGCTACTAAACTTACTTTTCCCATTCCACTTATTTCACGTCAAGTTTGTTAGGGGATTCATGTGAACCATATTCCACCATTCTTCTCTTCGTCTCTAATCTTATATATCCTACAAACATACCATGTTAGATAAACCAAATAGAAGACATAATCAAATTCGTACCTTAGTGTATCTCAAGGGAGGCTATCACATCTGCACAACTCAGTCTAAATTGTCATGATATATATAATAATAGAAACATATATCAACATCATGATGCATACATGATAATATTGTAAAATTGTAACAATAACTGCACGCATGATAACTATAACCATCTACATGTACCCCGAGATACAGTGCTGCAACTTCGCTTTGATACCACCATGTAACCACCCCATCACACATGTACCCACTTTTAGAAGCTCTCTAGGGTAAACATGAGCTGAGTGTTACTATGAAATGACCCAACCTCCAAGTTCTAGCTATGGAAGTAGGGTCTACTAACTGAAAACATATTTCCATCCCTCAGGGACACTAGTGATAAATCCCTGAGTTGGAACTTTCACTTCTCATATTTTACAACCCAACCTACATACTTGACACACTCTGCATGCAGTTGGAAGGCTCCAACCACACTCATGAGCCTTCTTGCATGTGATTATAACCGAGATGATGAACCCTTGACTAAACTGAGAGGGGGGTGAATCAGTTTACTCCATTCATGGACATTAATATTATTTTCATTTATTTAATCAACTTAAAACATTACATGAGTAGCTTAACAAACAATTATCAACAAATTGAACATGTGAGCAGAAAGTAATAAGCAGACTAATACATCACATCAACACATAATAACCATGCATATGGACACCAGATATAAGTGGAAACCCATAAGAGAGAAAACTACGATTTTATTATTGTTTTGATGCAAAGGCAAGCTCCTACTCCTTATTACATTTGATTTTCTGTAGGCTCCAACCTACAGGAGGCCACTACCTCGAATTTCTGTAAGCTATGTTTAGTCAATTTAATGTCCTTAATTTTCAAGCATAAATTATCAACCGGAGTCAATAAACTGATGAAGTGCAAGTGCACTATATGTGCTAGAAGTCTTTGTCGTTAGAGTGAGAATTGAATTTTAATTTTTGTTAATTTTTGAATTTATGGATCAGTGAGTTTTTAGGAACAATCTATCATATATGATAGATATTATTTCTATGGTTAATTTCAATTGAATTGAGTTTAAAAATGGTTTGTGAGATGACTCCTTTCAAAAGAAATGTTTAGATTAATTTCTACTGTGTTTTTTTTATCAAGTTTTTTTGAAATTATTATTCTTCAACAAACAGTTAATTAACTCTAAATTATGAAAGCATGAGATATGATACAATTCCTAGTTTTATGAAAACATGAAAATTGAAAGCTAACTAAAAACTTAAATCAAAATGCTATGAAAACAGAGTTTTTATCTACTGCAAATCCTAACCTAGAATGTAAATAAAAAGGAAATGAACTAAGCTATATAAAATGTGGAAGAATGAATTTACGAAATGAATATATGAAATAATCATAAACAAAGCACTGAATTATTTAAATTGAACTTAAAAATGAAGCATAAATCAAAGCATTAACCAGATTTGAACTACGAAATAGCAATGTGTTTTAATTAGACTAAAAAATGAAATCAAATGACTTGATCTGCTTGCAAGGTCCCTCCGCAACACATTAGTTTTCTTAACACTAACAACGCATCAATGCACGAAGAGGAAATTTGAATTGAGATAAAGAATTCAAACAAAATGTTCAGGAAAATAAAATATGGCGCACCCTGAATACACAGATTTTCTATGGTTTTCTAGAGTGTGTTTAACAATATGCGAGCTCTAAGCCTATAGATCTCTTTTAGAATCCTTATACAAGTTAAAAACTTAAAAAAATATCACTATAAGTCGATTTCTATTAGGAAATCAAATCAACACATTCGTGACATTCTTGGACTATGTTTCTAAGTGTTGCTTACGTGTTGACTGCTTCCTTTAACCGTGTAACTGCGTGATCCTCTTGGTGAATTGGCTTGTATAATCAAGAGTAAATCCATGAATGGATCATCCTCTATCTACCCATATACTCCTTTGTTGAGCTGGTGCACTGGAACCCTGTTATCAATGGAGGTAGCTGCAAATCTGTGAAATAGTTGCGGAATTGTATAAATTTTGTAGCTAAATGTAATATTTAACAAAACAATAGGGCATATTATCAAGTATGAAAAATAGGACACATAAGTATTTTATGTTTAGATTCAACAAGATGATGAGCTTAGTGAAAAGAGTCACCTTCACTAAGTGGGCTCGCGGGCTATTTTTGGCGCAAAGTCTATTTTTAGACTATGTCTATTTTTAGACATGTCGATCATATTCTATGAGTTGCAGGATGCTATTTGTGGATGGTTGGTCAAGTTGGAAAAATATATGGACTTCTATTTTTAGACATATTGGGCGTAGTCCATTTTTAGACTACCAGTCTAAAAATAGATATGTCGAATATTATTAGCTCTTAATAATATTTAGACTCTAAACATTATCTTATTCTCTTGGAGCACTTCAGTTAAGTGCACAGATGTGGCACAACAGCTGACAGAAGGAATTATGCTGTTCCTGAGGGTTTACTGGAGCTATTGCATGGAGGACTTTAGATAGAACTCATGTGACAATGTTTGGTGGAGTTGGAGAAGTAGTTGGTGGAGTTGTATTTAGTTTAACTCAGTTAGACTCAGTTGATCTAGTTGTATCTAGTCTAACTAATTGATACACTAGTGAGAGTGGAGTGAATTAATTAGTTAATTAATTCACAAATAATAAATCATTAATCAATTGAAGAATACATCATTTAACTACAATGCATGGCAGTTTCAGTGGAGACCAGTGGAGAGATAGGTGAAAGAGCAAGTGTGACTATCAGTTGTGACTATAGTGATGCATTGATTGCATCCAACACTCAGTGGAGATGCCAATGAGGATTGTGTGAGAAAGGCTGGAGTAATTCAAGTTCATTCAAAGCCATTCTTCAACAAGGATTGCGTAGTAGAGGCAGGCAATCAGGTGGCAATGATCGGTGCATGGATTTGCAAGATCGGGCCTAATTAGTAAGTAGCGATTGTATTGTACTGAGAGCTTGATATGATCAGCTTTGTATGAGGATTGTTACATGATATATATGACATATATTATATACAGATATTTGGGGTTTTCAGCTTCAGGCTTTCCCGTTAAACAACTATGTTAATGTGTCTGAATTTTTATTGTTTCATGTGTGCATTGCAATCTTGATTTAATTTCTGCAAATGATCAATGGTGGAATAGATTCTATATTTTTCATGAAGTTAAAATAGCGTGAGATCAGGAGAATCTTGGACATATAAAACATAATTTATATAATTTCTACATGGTATCAGAGCAGTATTGATCATAGGATATTGCAATTATTGAAGCAGTTGAGTTTTGTGCTGGTGGAATTCGAATTTGCTACACTGTTTTCTTGGTGTCGAAGTTGAGCATTCATTGAAATGTCTTTCAACGGATTGTGATTGGAATATTCCCTTGATGGGAGCTCAAATTACATAGCATGGAAGGATAGGATGGAGGTGGTGCTAGATGATAATGGGCTGAAGGAGTTCATCTATAGCAATGTTCCTAAGCCGAGATCTAGCGATGCAGTCGCACTTGATGCACAACAAAAGAAGGTAGCAAAGTGTCGAAGGATTCTATTGAAAGGTGTGAAGGACCACATTGTGTCCAACCTTCATGGTAAAGCCAATCCATTCTTAATGTGGAAGGATTTGAAAGATTTGTTCCAAAGCATAAGTGACCAGAGGAATTTGGTGCTTAAAGACAAGCTCAGAAAAATAAAAATGGAGAAAGGCGACAGTATACCAAAATACCTCACAAAGTTTGTCCACTACAAGGATGAGCTAGGAAGTGTAGGGGTTACTGTTGATGAAGAATACTTGGTGAGCATGGCTATCCTTGGACTTCTGAAGAGTTAGCATAGCTACGAAGACTCTGTCAATGGACGGGAGAAACTACCAGGATGGGAGCGACTTTGGTCTGATCTTGTGCAAGAGGAGATAAGGCGAGGTACCTGGGATGGATCTTCATCGAAGAATGAAGATGAAGAAAATTGCACTTTGGCTGCCAAATCTCGGAAAGGAAAAGGGAAGAAATCTTCCAAATCCGAAGCTAAAGGAAAGAAGCAGGATTTGTCCAAGGTGAAGTGTTTTCACTGTCACCAGCACGGGCATTTCACCACTAATTTCCCATAGAAGAAGAAGAATAAGCAGGTTGTTGGATCTGCAGTTGGAGAGGCCTTAGCCTTGCAGTTTGAGCTGGATTTTTCTTTTATCGCATGCTTGGTTTCAAGTGTGATGGGATCGGTGTGGTTTCTTGACAATGGTGCGTCTTTCCATATGACCGGAGACAAAGATTTGTTTAGTGATCTGGAGGAAAAGGATCTTAGAGTGCACATCGAGATGGGCGATGATGGTAGATACAGTGCGACTGGTATCGGGACCATTTCCTTTGAGAGGGAGTCCGATAAACCTTTCATCTTGAAGGATGTCATGCATGTTCCAAGATTGAAGAAGAATCTAATCTCCGTGGCGATGCTGGAAGACAAGGGTTATGATGTTATTTTCAGTGAGGGAAAATCCTTCCTTCGACATAAAACAACTGGTCAAACCAAGAGGATAGGGATTCGAGTTAAGAATCTTTATCAATTGCAGGTAGATGGTTGTGCTGCAATGGCAGGCAAAGCAGAAGGAGTGGTGAGTCGAGATGAGGGCGAATTGTGGCACAGGAGATTGGGCCATCTTCACCATGGCGCTTTGAAAATTTTGCAACAGATTTCTACCGGGCTTCCCAAAGGTACACTTGCGCACCGGGGACGTTGCAAGGGGATGTACTTTGGGGAAAATTTGTGAAGATTTCCTGAGAATGATAGTCGCGCCTCGACGATCCTTGAGAGAATTCACACAGACGTGTGTGGACCTTCTTCTCGGTTGCTTCAATAGCAAAGCATGTATTATGTGATATTTTGATGACTTTTCTCGTAAGTGCTGGATCTTCTTCATGCAGAAGAAGAGCAAGACATACCTCAAAGTTCCGTGAGTTCACAAAAGTCTGCTCGAGAAAGAGTCGGGGAAGCAAGAAAGCTCTACGCAGCGATAATGGTGGTGGGAATACCGCGAATTCAAAGACTTATGTAGCAAAGAAGGAATTCGAAGAGAACTCATAGCGCCTCATAACCCACAAGCAGAATCGGGTCGCTGAGAGAAAGAATAGAATGATCATGGGTGGCCAGATAGTGATGTTGCATGTTCGGTAGCCTTCCCATACACTCAGGTTAAGGAATGCAACACTGCAGTTTATGTGCAAAACCATTGTCCTCATAGAGTACTTGGCATGAGTACACCCGAAGAGGCATTTTCTGGTAAGAAGCCTGATATTTCTCATTTGAATATTTTTGGCTCACCTGTTTACATTCATGTGATGAAGGATGCCATGAAGAAGCTAGAGCCAACCGCAGAGGTTGGGATATTTGTGGGGTACACAAAAACACCCCACAATTATCGTGTGTATTTTCTAGACAGTCGGATGACTTTCGTGTGACGGGATATCAAATTTCATGAGGAGAAACCCATGAAGTTGTTGCTTGAGAGGGAGCTACACTTGCATGCAGAGGAGGAGCTACTTGTTCCTAAGGATGAGCCTCAAGATGTGGATTAGCCACAAGAGGAGGTTCATGGAGTGGAAGAAACTACTTATGCAGTGCCAACCATCAGAGGGTGGAAGCACACTACAGAAGCTAAGCGACTGAATATTGATGCATAGAAGACTGTAGGAACACCTACATCACAGTGTAGACAGAGACAGTCACCTGACCGATATACTGGATACATGGCTCTGATGAGAAAGTGTATCGTGACAGAGCCATCCTCTTCGAGGAAGCCTGGAGGACCCTGCATGGGTAGATGCCATGGTGGAAGAGTATGATTCGATTGTCAGAAACAATGCGTGGGAGATTGTCCCAAGGCCAGAAGGGAAATCAGTGGTAGGTTCGAGATGGATCTACAAAGTGAAGCAAGCTGCTGACGGGAGCGTCGAGAATTACAAGGCAAGATTTTTTTCCCGGGGCTTCTCACAGATCGAGGGGATAGACTATGAAGAAATCTTTGCACCTGTCGCAAGGTATTCTTCCATACGGACCATCCTTGCTCTCTCAGCGCAAATGGGTTGGCACATTCATCAGATGGATGTGAAGACTGCGTTCCTCAACGAAGTCATTGAGGAGGAGGTGTACATAGAGCAGCATGAAGGATTCAAAATCTTCAGTAGCGAGTCGCATGTGTGCAGGCTCAAAAGAGCGTTGTATGGGCTAAAACAAGCACCTCATGCTTGGTACACATGGATAGACGGTTATTTCACCAGACTTGGTTTTACCAAGAGTGAGGTGGATCCTAACCTGTACCAGATTGTGGTAGAGGGTAAGTTGCTGATCATTTTACTTTATGTAGATGATTTGATACTAACAGGTGATGAACTGTTGATACACTCATGCAAGGCGTAGGACCTGGTAAAGGAGTTCGAGATGAAGGACTGGCCTCTTCATTATTTCCCGGGATTGGAAATTTGGTAGTGGAAAGGTGAACTGTTTGTGTCTCAAGGCAAGTATGCCTGGGAGATACTGGAGAAGTTTCACATGCAAGGCTGCAAGCCTATCGACACTCCTCTTCTTGGTGGTTGGAGGAAGGAGGATGCTACATCGGCAAAGGTAATGGATGCCACTATTTATCGATAGTTGGTTGGTTCGCTCATGTATTTAGTCAATACACGACCGGACATATGCTATGTTGTGAACCAGATTTCACAAGTGATGGTGAAGCCTACCAAGCTCTTTTGGAAGGAAGGAAAGCATGTCCTAAGGTATCTCAGGGGCACATCTGGGTATGGATTGTGGTACAGACAGTCGGATGAGGTGAAGCTGCATGGCTTCATGGATGCAGATTGGGCAGGAAGCCCAACGGACAGAAAGAGCACATCTAGAGGGATTTTCAGTATCAGATCTATAGTAGTTTCTTGGTACAACAGGAAACAAAGATCCGTGGCACTTAGTTCAATGGAGGTCGAGTACATGGCAGCAAGTTTGGCTACATGCGAGGCTATATGGATGAGGAAGATCATGGTCGGTTTGTTCGATTCTCACTTAGATCCTACTATGATATATTGTGATAATCAGAGTTGCATTAAAATCTCGGTTAATCCAGTATTTCATGATAGATCTAAACACATTGACATCCGGCATCATATTATCAGTTGTAAAAGTACGAAGATCATGTTGCTTTCTTACATTCCTATAGAGGATCGTGATGCGTATATTCTCATGAAGGCGCTCACTCAGAGCAAATTCGAATACCATAGAGAGAGGATCGGGTGGTAGATATAATCCCTATCTTGTTGAGAGGGATTGTTGAGATTCAACAAGATGATGAGCTTAGTGAAAAGAGTCGCCTTCACTAAGTGGGCTCCGTGTGCTATTTTTGGCGCAAAGTCTATTTTTAGACTATGTCTATTTTTAGACATGTCGATCATATTCTATGAGTCGCAGGATGATATTTGTGGATGGTTGGTCAAGTCGGAAAAAATATATGGACTTCTATTTTTAGACATATTGGGCGGAATCTATTTTTAGATTTCCAGTCTAAAAATAGATATGTCAAATATTATTAGCTCTTAATAATATTTGAACTATAAACATTATCTTATTATCTTGGAGCACTTCAGTTAAGTGCACAGATGTGGCACAGCAGCTGACAGAAGGAATTACGCTATTCCTAAGGGTTTACTGGAGCTATTTCATGGAGGACTTCAGTTAGAACTCATGTGACAGAGTTTGGTGGAGTTGGAGAAGTAGTTGGTGGAGTTATATTTAGTTTAACTCAGTTAGACTCAGTTGAGGTAGTTGTATCTAGTCTAACTGATTGATACACTAGTGAGAGTGGAGTGAATTAATTAGTTAATTAATTCACAAATAATAAATCATTAATCAACTGAATAATACCTCAATTAACTATAGTGCATGGCAGTTTCAGTGGAGACCAGTGGAGAGATAGGTGAAAGAGCAAGTGTGACTATCATTTGTGGCTATAGTGATGCATTGATTGCATCCAACACTCAGTGGAGATGCCAATGAGGATTGCATGAGAAAGGCTGGAGTAATTCGAGTTCATTCAAATCCATTCTTAAACAGGGATTGTGCAGTAGAGGCAGGCTAGCAGGTGGCAAAGATAGGTGCATGGATTTGCAATATCAGGCCTGATTAGTGTGTAGCGATTGTATTGTACTGAGAGCCTGATATGATCAGCTTTGTATGAGGATTGTTACATGTTCTCTATGACATATATTATATACAGATAGTTGGGTTTTTCAGCTTCAGGCTTTCCCGTTAAACAACTGTGTTAATGTGTGTGAATTTTTATTGTTTCATGTGTGCATTACAATCTTGATTTAATTTCTACAAATGATCAATGGTGGAATAGATTCTGTATTTTGCATGAAGTTAAAATAGTGTGAGATTAGGAGAATCTTGGACATATAACACATAAGTTATATAATTTCTACATTTTATCTTGTCAAAATCATGTGATTGTTGTCGTATTAGGTTGATAGTGATGGGAAAAGAAGGAAAATATGGATGGAAAAGGGTGTCAAAACAAAACAATTCTAAGACTCTACATTACCCCATACTGAAGGTTTTGAATGTCCTCATACAACCACAAAATTTTTTCATCTGGTTAAGTTACTACATATCCTTAGACACTTTTTCCAGTACATCGAATTTTATATTTTTCACCCTCTTTCCTGTTACTGCCATCCTTGGTTTCTTCATAAGGATTTTGTACTTCAGATTAATGATTTTTCTCTTCATGGCCCTGTTTGCTTCCTGCAATTTCTTGTTCTTTTTGTACAATAGACTTAAATGTAGAAGGAGGTTATCGCTCATAGAAATTTTAACTTCATTATGAGCTTTCAAAGATTGATTTTCACTTTTAATAAACCTATTTAATGTCTCCAATTCAAAGATTTCATTTTTGAGGATGTCGTGAACTAGAGGTTCTTGTGGTTCATTAAATTGGTCCTTCTCTCCTCTTAGTTTGGAACTGATCTCTTGGCTTCTTCTATTTTCTCCATTGATTCTATGTAATCATTAACATCTTTTTGTACTGGATCAATTCCTAAAATTTGTCCTGGACTCTGAGGAGGTGAAATGTAGGTAGCTGGTAATGCTCTTGAAGAATTTGGTATATTTTCTTTTGCCTCGAAATCAATGTGTTCTACATCTTTTGAGGGTGCTTCTTTCATTGTTTTTAGCCTGGTAATTCTTCTTAGTATTGTAATAGGGGTCTTTGAAGTTTTAGACTTTTCTTTCTGAGGTGAAATATTTGTTTTGTTGCTGGATTCCTTTCTTCTAATATCTTTTGTATTTATTTTCTTTAAAATTTCTGCAATTGGCAAGTCATCCTCTGACAAATCTTGTTGTTGTTGTGGCTTTTGTTCCAGTGATGTCTCAACCTTCCTTTTCTTCTGAGTTCTACTACTACTTGGTTGTTCATTTCTCTCCTCATCAAAATGATTTCTCATTAGAAAGGTTTCCCATGTATCCCCTATACTTTTAAGATGGAATTCAACAAGTATTTTAACTAGCCCATGGTGATACATTTTGTTTTCTATAAACTAAATTCTCTTTTGAACATTCCCTGACATCCTTTTAAGACTATTTAACAGGAAATATGGAAGGTTCATTTCATGTTCCTCAATAAAATTCATCAATAGTCTTATATGGTAGAAAAAAAATATCTTAATCAACCTTCACAAGTAAAAAAAAATTGGATGATTAAGAGAAAATTCCTCCACTTACTTTTTAGTGCATATCTAGGGATGCCTTTCCAGAAGACAGTAATATACATGCTTAGTTTCTTCAAGAAAACCCTCCAGTCATATCCTTTGATTCCTCTGTTCTTGAAAAAAATTTCTCCTATACGAGGCAATCTGGTGGCTTCTGCAATCAGATACTCTGTCACTGTGAATTCAATGTCTCCTATTTCCACTTCTATGCCATTAAAAACCCTTGCAAAATTTTTGGTGACTTCCTTGTGAAAACCATCGAAATTTTCCATAAATTCTAGCCACTATCCTTTCTGTAATAATTATCTTTCTTGTGTGTTGGCTCGAGGGGTCCTGACCCAGGTTCGATGTGCAAGGTTTTCCAACAACCCCTATACTACTGGCCCTTTCGGCAATGACCTACTTACACAGGTCAAAGTCTCACCCGAAGTAGTATGGGTGGGTGCTGGAACCAAGTTTCCACACCCTGAGAAAGGATAGGTAAGGCAAGAAAAGCTACGTTAGGCCCTCAGATTACCTTGTTCTGCACAGGGTCAATTAGGTCTCTACTCGCATCCACGTGCACTAGATAGATTCAATTCTCTATCAACCTTTAAAATTCATCAATTCACCAATTCCTTCTTACAAATCCCTTCCCAGCTTACGCACACAGCAGCAGGGTCTGCATACAGCTGGACTTGGACCTCCGCGCACATAGCCAGCAGGAGTCCTTTTCCCAAAAACCCAAACAAATAACTTAAACCACAATTTGCATCAATATCTCTTCATTTCTCTTCTTTACAATACAAAATGTTCCTCTATTTATAATAATCTAGCCTAAAATTTCCTATGGTTTGCAAACCATGGTTTTCGGACCCCTAGTTTACCCTTTTACCCATTACAATGCTTTCGGGGCTTTGACCTGCCCCAAAACCCCTACGTTAGCCTAAACTTAATCAAAAGTATTCAAAATGGACCAGTTTCACAGCTTGCAAGATACCCTATTCCAACAGTCCCCCAACACAATCTTGTGACTTGTCCCGAGTCACTGCAGTGGTGTGGCCTCGATTTGCGCACGCAAGGTATCAAGAGCACGAGAGAGCGGAGGGAGCACTTCCTGACTCTGGACAACAGCTCGCTGTGAAATGTTGACAAGTGTCAGGGATACAGGGCCATCTGGAGCCGTGGTAACCTGTTCTAACATCCGGTGGAGGTGTGCAATGGCGGTATGAGAATCCTAGGAGATCTGGAGGGCAGTGTCACCCCATGGTTTCAACTGTTTCCTGATGACATGCTTGGCACGATGAAGATTCGCAATCATGTTCATGGCGGATAGATGTTCCGTAGAAATGCTGGAAGGAAAGGGAGCTCTGATCTGATCGAGAGCAGCTTCCACCTGCCGTAAGTCTTCATGTATACGCTAAAGCATCGGATGGTACCAGACCGTTGTCCAGAGCTGCGTAGCTACTGTTGAGCTCCAAAATGTTCTTTCTTCCACCACATTCCACTCCATTTCCTTTGTCCATTATTAAACACAGGCTCAAATTATCAGTAGAATTAGTTAAAATTGCTTTAAGAATGAATATCATGACTAACTTGCTATGTTTTTATGATTTTGTCATTGTAGTACTTTTTGAACTAGATCTAGCTACAGAATGCAAACATTCTGTAGCTAGTTGCCGATTCTATAGTTGTCTTCATGTCTACGCAGGTTCCAGGTGTCATCTTGGAGAAAAACACATATGGGCATATTCCACATCATTCCCTCATCATTTGTTGCTCTCCATGAAGTTTGAATGAAATTCTGTAGGCAGTTATGTACGTGGGAACTCAAACTAGGAGAGAGACTCCTAATAGGACAAGGACAGTCCAGATGTCCTTAATTCTATTACGTGACCACCATCAGAGTCCTAGTTTGGTTTTTATTTGGAAAGACAATTATCCCTAGGTTATCTCAAGACATTTATGTAATTTTGATTATAAATATGGCTCGAGAAACCGAGGGACAAGGTGAGATTTTGTATTTGACTGCTAGATTTCAGAACTACGAAAAACACTCTGTTTTGAAGTAATTTTTCTCTAATGCAAGAAGTATCACTTTATTGAAAGCACTGAGTCAATCTTGAAGTAGATTTTGCGTGCTACTTCGGTGGTAGAGGGCCCCTGCCTCCTGAGCAACCTTGTTTATATGGTTTAGATAAGTATTTTAGTCTCGTTTTTTTCATTTATAGCTTAAGCATGTTTCTGAAGTTTATGTTTCATGATTGTTTACATTGATCATCACAGCTAGACTTACTCTTATAAACTCTTCCAAAATATCATCACGATGAATAAGGCATATCTGTGGTGTTGTAGGTTTTAGTTGCATTTCCTTTCAAATTTTATGATTTATGCTTGTTTACACTAAGTGTCACAGCCGGTCTTACTCCTACAAACTCTTCCAAAACATCATTAAAAATGAATAAGAAACAGCTGTGGTATCTTAGATTTTAATTGTAATTGCTTTCAAATCTTATGTTTATGTTCAATTGCATTGAATAATATAGCCAGAACTGTTTTTACAAACTCTTCCAAAATATCATTCACATTGAACAAGATGGGCTGTAGAATTCCAATAGACTAGTTGCATGTTAGTTTAGTCCTAACACTCCGGAGAATGATTTCATTTAGTTCAGCTCTGTCACTACATTTCAAGTTTGATAATGGCATTCTAATTTAACTCTATTCATTGTACTTCAAGTAGATTAGTAGCATTCTAGTTTAGTCTTAGCTCACTGTATTAGCATTCCAGTTTAGTTGTTATCCATTGCATTTTGAATTGTATTAGTTGTTAAATTTAGATACCACGGTCTTCATTATTTACAAAACTTCTTTTGTTCCAACCTCATATTAATACATAATCATCTGGATAGAAGCTAGTATCAATCTAAGGCCTGGAGTATTTTGCAACCTTTTTACCATTTCACAAATAAGCCTTTTCTCAAGGACCATTCTAAAAAAGAAACCTATAACTTTTGAGTGAGGCCTAGTGGTGCTAAATTGAGTTGCAGAATAGAATTAGAAGTTAGTTTAGAGTAAAAATCTTATTGTGCTACAAATATTCTTTTCCAAATATGTTCCAATAAACCTTTAATCATGGATGAGATGTTGTAACATTGTAAGTTGATTGTTTATTTAGGAGAACTTCATTCACACTTAACTTGTCCATTTCTCAAGCTCTTCCAACACATTTTTAATGAATGAATTGGATAAGTTCAAGCTCATGTTCTCATTTATTTCCTTGCAATGAAGTCATTATCAAGCTTTGCATTTGTTGTTTGCAAGCCATAGTTTAGGCTTTGTTCTGTTTTAGTATTTGCATTTGTTGTTTGCCATCCATAGTTTAGGCCGTGTTCTACTTTAATATAACCAATAGCTTCTTTTCACCAACATTTAGTTCTTTCCCTTTCAAACATAAAACCATAAAACCAAAAACATCAGAAAACACTAAACACAATGTAGTGAGAAACAAATACCTAGGCACATATATTGCACCACACTTCAGCAGTTTACCAACCTTGGTTGACAATTAATGAACTCAATTTAGGAACATTAGGTTGAGCACAAACATTTTGGCGCCGTTGCTGGGGAAGTGTAACTAGGTAGCCTTGTTTCTTAACTCCCAAAAACAATGATATGCGTAGAGACAGAGACTCAAGGGGTAGATTCATAAGAAGCAGAAGCAGAAGTTTGATTCCTAGAACACCACTTGTTCCATCAAGACCTAGAGCCATCACACCCACATTCAATCCTTTACTGATACTAGACTTCCAGAAGACTTAAGATCAGATATTCCATTAGAAATACCTTCCACTTCATCCACTAAACCTGTCTTAGAAGAAGATTCAAGGACCCCTGCTAGAGACACAAACTTTTCCACTTCCACAAAAGAATCAACTATGGCAGAAGAAGGAGGAGGAGGAGTCTTTAATGGAGAACACACATTATTTGGAGGGGGTAGAGGTAGAGGTAGAGGAGAAGGAGGTAGAGGAAGAGGTAGAAGAGAAATGGGAAGCTCTTTTGGGTTTGTTGGGAAAAATATTGAGAGGGGGGGTGAATCAGTATTTAGTGCAGACAATAAAACTTTTTACTTTTTTCTTTCTAAAAACCCATACACTACTTTCCTGAAGCTAACTCGCGTATATACGCGGATATCCTTTACAAAACTCACGTATGTCCAAAGATCTAATTATGCATTTAATTCTTAACTTAGATCATTGCATTATTAATTCATCAGATGTTTTAGAAAACATTAAATAGGTGCAGAATAATCATCACACATAAGCAAGACACATGAACACCACGATTTTAGGTGGAAACCCAATTCGGGAGAAAACCACCGCTGTCGTCATCTCAATCTTCAATATTTATTACAAAGAAAACTTCTTACAACCATGTACTAGCGCAGACTCATACCAGCACGCAGGCACCCACTTGTAGAAGGCTACAACCTTCTCTTGTTTACCAACCTCTCTTGGAAGGGAGCTACAACCCCCTGTACTCGTTTACCAACATCTCCTGGAAGGGAGCTACGACCCCCTACTCTCGTTTACCAGCCTTTCTTGGAAGGGAGCTACAACCCGCTGACTGAAGGCTTCGACCTTCAGCACCACTGCAGACCACGTTTCATCAATTTTCAAACTGGATCAAACAGCTTCAATACAACCCTTCACTTCTCAACAATCATACTTTGCCCATTGCTTTCAATAGAACAGTGAAACCACTGTAATCAGAATATCAAAGATAACCCAAACGTCAGAATAGATATGCAGAATCAGATTCAACCTTGAGCAACTATAAGTTTAGATACCATACGCTCCTTTGTTTAAACAGATCTGCGTATACACGCGCTTTTCAAGAAACTAACCCGCGTATACATCTGTGCATTTTAGATAACAACCCTAACTTCCCATACGCGCCTTTGTTTAAACAGATCCGCGTATACACACACTTTTTATGAAATGAACTTGCGTATAGATTTATAAAAGTTAAACTTTGCAGAACAGATGAGATCTATGAACTCACCCAGATTTCTTCAATTTCTTCAACAGATTTGCGCCAGGTCTTCAATACTTCTTTTCAGATCATCCTAGAGATTCATCATTTCCAGATCTAGACATTTTGAACCTTCATCATATTCATAGGTGCATCATAGATTCAGATCTATCGATTAAGAACAGAGTTAAACCATACAAATAAACTTCAAAGTGAAGTATTCATTTAACGCCCAGACCTATGCACACTTTGCACAATGATCTTCTTCTCCTTATATAGGTTTAGCCTTTATCAATACCATGAGTCAAAACCACACCACTTTTGATGGTATTCCTGGACGGGACCAAATACATAATCAAGCGCTCAATACAATGGGTCAATACCATGGTAACACCCCTTGGTATTCTAAATTTGGAGCGCAAAAGGGCATACGTGACTTGGCACGTACTTTTCCGCGTGCATACGCTACTTCTCCTAAACAAACCGGCATATGCGTTGTGTCACACACTTTTCATCATTGATATGGCCCTTATTGATATTTCTTTCTCTGGTACTTCTGAGATACTTGTAGAAAATTAGATTTACATCATTAATAAACTCATCAAGCATCAAGAACAAATTCATTAAGTAGGTTGCCATCATCTTCATCAAGTGGGTTGCCATCAAGGACACCACTCTGCATCATATTGCCAACAATCTCCCCCTTTGGACTTGATGGCAACCATGATGGTGTTTGTGATGGTGTTTGATCACCACAACAGATAGATACATTAAGCATAATGATATTCTCCCCTATTCAAACACCATGTCACTCTCCCCCTTTGTCATCAAGGGAAAAGGGTAGATCAAAACCGACACAAGGTTGTTTTCTCCTCATGCAGATAGAAGAGCGATGTAGATCTGATGTGCACTAAAGTTACCATGCTCCCCCTGAGTTCATGCTAAATATTCAAACATATTTTTCAATGAAGTATATGACTCTATGACCTTCCTAACAACAAGGACTCATACTTACATCAAAGATCCAACCAAGTGGATTTACATATGAGACTCAAATACCCAACCAAGTGGGTTTACACAATTTGACTCAACTACCCAACCAAGTGGGTTTACAAATTTGAACTAGACTGAATATTACAATTTTACATCATAGGTCTCATCATGACCTTTTCATCAAATTACAAATATGATTTTTATGACCACTACCAAAAAGACCTCAAGGAAGATCATATTTCAGAACCATCATAATGCCAACAGTGCATTATGCTCAGCAAGGCTAATGCTCCCCCTAAAATTGTGCATCCAATGCATCCTTTCCATATGACCAAAGATCCCCCTTTGCTTGTGCATCCTGAACACTTTCAACAGCAAATCATCAAGGCATCTTCACCTAATAGAGAACGAAACAGAAATGTAAGAGCTGAAATACAACCAGAGACTCAAAACCACATCAGAGATACCACACAGCACCACAGCTTGTGCTGAAGAAATGTTGACCTAGAAAAATCGTCAGCAACCACTCATACGCGGTTTTCTATGTATGAAATCACGTATATACACGACCATCTTTCAGGAAACCCGCGTATCCAATTTAATCTTCTGAATTTAAGCAGATTTGTTCTTCTGACTGGAAGAGACTACTCCCAGCTTATGTCTTAGATATTCGAATGCTTCCTTGGGCAGAGGTTTGGTAAAGATATCAGCAACTTGCTATTTGGAGGGAACATACTCCAACTTCACCTTTTTTTCAAGCACTTGTTCACGTAAGAAGTGATACTTGATGGGAATGTGCTTGGTCTTCGAACGCATAACAGGATTCTTTGAGATACCAATGGCACTTGTATTATCACACATAATGGAGATAGGAGGTTACATTTGATTTGAAAATATTGTAATGTTTGCATCATCCAAAGGAGTTGAGTGCAACAAGATGCGATAGCCACATATTTTGCTTCTGCTGTAGATAAGGCAATAGAATTTTTCTTCTTGTTGAACCAAGATACTAACCGGGGTCCCATATAGAATGCACCACCACTAGTAATTTTCCGATCATCAACATTTCCATCCCAATCGCATCAGTGTAAGCATGAAGAGTAAGATCAATATTCTTTGGATACAATAGTCCAAAATCTTGAGTTCCTTGTAGATATTTGAATATTCTTTTGACAGCCTAAAGGTGAGACTCTTTTGGATTAGCTTGGAATCGTCCAACAATCCCAACTGCATGCATAATGTCTGGTCTAGTCCCAGCGAGATAAAGTAGGCTTCCGATCATTGATTTGTATTCTGGTTGATTCACCGTGGGAGAATCATCATGAGAACTGATATTACATCCGGTTATCATTGGTGTACTTACAGGTTTGCATTCTTCAATGGCATACTTCTTCAGAATTTGCTTAAGATATTTTTCTTGTGATAAGAATATACCATCTGTAGTTTGATGCACTTGCAAGCCAAGAAAGAATGTTAGTTCTCCAAGTAAGGACATTTCAAATTCTTGCTGCATGACAGAAGCAAATTTCTGACTCATAGATTCTTCATTACTCCCAAAAATGATATCATCAACATATACAACGACAATCAATAGTTTATCATTTTGAAATTTTGTGTATAAGTTGCTATCAGCAGACCCCTTTGAAAATCCTTGTTGATGAAGATATTTGTCAAGACAATAATACCATGCCCTTGGAGCTTGTTTGAGACCATATAGATCCTTTTTAAGTATACAAACAAGATTTTCATCATTTCCCAAAATGAATCCTTCTGGTTGTTCTATATAAACTTCTTCTTCTAGATCACCATTGACAAATCCAGATTTAACATCCATTTGATAAACTTTGATTTGTTGAAAACTTGAAAAAGAAAGAAAAATTCTTATGGCTTCAAGTCTAGCTACAGGAGAAAACGTTTCTTCAATGTCTATACCTTCTTGTTGAGTATACCCCTTGCAAACTAGTCTAGCTTTGTTTCTTATAACATCCCCATTCTCATTTAACTTGTTCTTGAATATCCATTTAGTTCCAATGACATTTTTATCATGTGGTCTTGGTACCAATTCCCAAGTGTGATTCTTTTGAATTTGATCAAGCTCTTCATTCATGGCTTGAATCCAACATTCATCTTTGCTGGCTTGATTGACATTGTGTGGTTCAATCGTGGATAGAAATGCCAGATAGCTAGAAGATCCCACAAGAGTCCTCCTTGTTTTTACACCTGATTCCTTGTCTCCCAAAATTTGAGATTCAGGATGATTCTTTTGGACATATCTGGATGGAGCCTTTTCAGATAAATCATCCTCAGGTTCTTAATTGGATCCACTGTCTGTTTCATTTCTATTTGATGTAGAAGGACAAAAGTCACCATCATCTTCTTCTGTTGTTTTTTTCTCTTCTTTAGGGGCTGCAGGAGACTCATCAATACATTCAACAATCTTTCGAGGCCTTTTATTGTAACATTTGTATGCTATGCTTGTAGATGAGTAACCAAGAAGTATTCCTTCACCTGATCCAGGTTCAAACTTGCCAAGATTTTCTTCATTATTTTTTATAAAGAATTTACTTCAAAAAACTCTAAAATGCTTCACAGAGGGAGAATTTCCATACCAGAGTTCATATGGAGTTTTGTCACTATTTACCCGAACATGTGCCTTGTTGAGAATGTTTGCTGCTGTATGTGTTGCTTCTCCCCAGAAAGTGTCAAGTGTTCCATAATCATCAAGCATATCTCTAGCCATTTGTTGAATTGTTCTATTCATTATTTCTGCTACGCCATTTTGTTGTGGAGTGCCAGCTACAAAGAAATATCTTTTTATGCCATGTTGTTCAAAAAATTCAAGGAAATCATTTGATGTATATTCTCCTCCTCGATTAGATCTATGACACTTGATTTTTAGATCTAATTCATTTTCCACCAGTGCTTTGAAGTTCTGAAATTTTTCAAATGCTTCATCTTTGTGTTTAATCAACCCAATCCAACACATTCTAGAGAAATCATCAATAAATAATATATAGTATTCTTCACCACGTGGTGAATTTTTCCTCATAGGTCCACATATGTCAGTATTAATGAGTTCAAGAGGCCTACTTGATGATCCTTCCTTGGCATTAAATTGTACTCTGGTCTGCTTGCCAAATTGGCAAGATTTGCATATGATACTTTCAGGTAGATTAATATTGGGAAGACCACGAACAACATTAAGTCTGCTTAATTTGTTGATTTGAGAGAAGCTTACATGCCCCAACCTTCTATGCCATAGCCAATTTTCTGAATATTGACTCAAGTAAAATTGTTCTTTGTAGTTCTTCAATACATACAGGTTGCTTGGAGCTCTTTTCCCTTTTATAATTGTTTTGCCTGTATCAAGATCACGAACCACACATTCTCTTGAACTAAAGACAACTTCAGTTCCTTGATCACACATTTGACTTACACTTAGCAGGTTATGCCTTAAGCCATCCACATACATGACATCATTAGCCTTCACCTTTTCCTTTAGAAACATGGATCCTTTTCCTTTAATTACAACAAGATTATCATTTCCAAATGTAACTTTCTTTTCCTTTTCTAGAGCACTATATGCAAGAAGTTTGTGTTTGTCACCTGTCATGTGTCTTGAACATCCACTATCAATGTACCATTGATTTTATTCACATTCTGCGAATAATGCTATGCCACAATTTTAAACCTGTAATTCCTTCTTTTTCCATACTTTGGATCTTGAAGGAAGATGCTCTTTTGGCTGAACTTTTCCCCTGCATTCAGATTCTTCATGCCCAATGTTATTGCAATAAGCACATTCAACTTCATTTAGAAGAGGAGAAAAGTTGTTATAGGTATTCTTCTCAAATTCAATCCTTTTCTTCCTTGCTTCTCTAGTCATGATAGTTTTATATGCAACACATTGAACAACTTTATGACCAAAATTGTGACATGAGAAACATTGTCCATTGAAGAAGAAATTTCTGCAATCATGAAATCTTCTACTTGGATTTACCTGTTGATTGGTGTTTCTTTGAGAGATATTCCTGTTAGTATTCTTTGAATTGAGATGATCATGCTTTACCTGCAATGATTCTTTATTCCCTTGCTGAGTGGCAGAATTTTGTATACCAGCTGTAACTACTTTTAGATAATTTGGTGCTGAAGTTTGAGAGGATTCTCCGATATATCCAAGACCTGTTTTTATAAGAGGAGAATGTTGTACCTTGATAATCTCATATAAGGTTTCAGATCCTTTAGCAAATCTAAGATTCAAAGTTTTTACTTTCTCAGAATCCTTTCTTAGACTTACCACTTCACATTCTAATTTCTCAATGTGTTTCTTTGCTTCTTCAACCTGATTTTCCAGAGTCTCTATGGTTATTTTCCTTTCTTCTAAGAGTATTTTACTTTCTTTCAAGCGTATTTTGAGTTGATTGTTTTCTTCAAGAAAATAATTTTCCTCTAGAGCATCCACAAAAATATCCTTTTCTTCTCTAGATTCAAATGCCATGAGAAGTCTAAGATCTTGTTCACATTGTTCTTCACTATCAGATAGCCCATCACTGTATTCATGAATATAATAACTTTTTCTAGTGTTAAACCGATTCTTATTCCTTATTGCTACTTCCTTCCCTTTTGCAGGCGTTTCTTTATGAGGACACTTAGCAGCATAATGACAAATTCTTGCACACTCAAAACGTTTGAAAGGAAGCTTACCTCTGAATCGTCCCGTGCCAAGTTGGAGTTTCTTTACAAAATTCGCCTCATCTTCTTCTGAGATATATCCTAATCCTTCTGGTTCTTGTACTTCTTTCCCTTTTGTAGAAGCTCTGAAGACAACCTCTTTGACTTCAAATGTTCCTCCTCTTCTCATTTCATATGTGGTTAGTATGCCATGAAGTTGTACCATAGTAAGATTTTGAAGATCCTGTTTTTCTTCAAGAGCAGAAACTTTTGACTCAAATTTTGCTGTTAGTGATCTTAAAATTTTCTCAACCAGAGTAGATTCGGTTATTTTTTCTCCCAGATTTTTCATACGATTTACAACATCATAAACACGTAAAAAGAAATTGGCAATACTCTCATCACTATGCATCTTCAAATTTTCATATTCAAATCTGAGAGTTTGGAGTTTTGCATTTTTTACCTTTGCATCACCTTCATAACTTAGAATGATTTTGTCCCACATTTCTTTTGCTGTATTTAGCTGAATAACTTTGAAAAATTTAAATTCAGTCAAACTTCCTGTTATAGCATTGACCGCCTTTGCATTTGATTCATAATTCTTCTTTTCATTCGGATCTGTTGGTATTGTAGCTAGATATTGATATCCTTGTACAACAATGGTCAATACATCTGTTCCTATAGACTAAATATAGGACCTCATCCTTGTTTTCCAAAGGATTAAATTGCTTCCATTAAAGACCGGAGGCTTGATAGATGCTGTTCCATCTTGATTGCTCATCCTGCTTGATCTTCCTTCTAGCGGCTAAGCTTCTTCAGAAGGACCTGCTCTGAAACCAATTGTTGGGAAAAATACTGAGAGGGGGGGTGAATCAGTATTTAGTGCAGAAAATAAAACTTTTTACTTTTTTCTTTCTAAAAACCCATACGCTACTTTCCTGAAGCTAACTCGTGTATATACGCAGATATCCTTTACAGAACTTGCGTATGTCTAGAGATCTAAGTATGCATCTAATTCTTAACTTAGATCATTGCATTATTAATTCAGCATATGTTTTAGAAAATAGTAAACAGGTGCAGAATAATCATCACACATAAGCAACACACATGAACACCAGGATTTTAGTTGGAAACCCAATTCGGGAGAAAACCACCGCTGTCGTCGTCTCAGTCTTCAATATTTATTACAAAGAAAACTTCTTATAACCATCTACTAGTGCAGACTCATACCAGCACGCAGGCACCCACCTGCAGAAGGCTACAACCTTCTCTTGTTTACCAGCCTCTCCTAGAAGGGAGCTACAACCCCGTGTACTCGTTTACCAGCCTCTCCTAGAAGGGAGCTACGACCCCCTGCTCTCGTTTACCAGCCTTTCCTAGAAGGGAGCTACAACCCACTGACTGAAGGCTTTGACCTTCAGCACCACTGCAGACTACGTTTCATCAATTTTCAAACTGGATCAAACAGCTTCAATACAACCCTTCACTTATCAACAATCATACTTTGCCCATTACTTTCAACAGAACAGTGAAACCACTATAATCAGAATATCAGAGATAACCCAAACTTTAGAATAGATATGCAGAATCACATTCAACCTTGAGCAACTATAAGTTCAGATACCATACGCTCCTTTGTTTAAACAGATCTGCGTATACACGTGCTTTTCACGAAACTAACCCATGTATACATCTGTGCATTTTTCAGAACAACCCTAACTTCCCATACGCGCCTTTGTTTAAACAGATCCATGTATACACGCGCTTTTTATGAAATGAACCTGCGTATAGATTTATAAAAGATAAACTTTGCAGAACAAACCAGATCTATGAACTCACACAGATTTCTTCAATTTCTTCAACAGATTTGCGCCAGGTCTTCAATACTTCTTTTCAGATCATCCTAGATATTCATCATTTCCAGATCTAGAGATTTTGAACCTTCATCATATTCATAGGTGCATCATAGATTCAGATCTATCGATTAAGAATAGAGTTAAAACATATAGATAAAATTTAGAGTGAAGTATTCATTTAACGCCCAGACCTATGCAAAATTTTCACAATGATCTTCTTCTCCTTATATAGGTTTAGCCTTTATCAAGACCACACCACTTCCGATGGTATTCCTGGACAGGACCAAATAGATAATCAAGCGCTCAATACAATGCGTCAATACCATGGGAACACCCCTTGGTATTCTAAATTTGGAGCGCAAAAGGGCATACACGACTTGGCACGTACTTTTCCACATGCATACGCTACTTCTCCTAAACAAACAGGCGTATGCGTTGTGTCACACAATTTTCATCATTGATCTGGCCCTTACTTATATTTATTTCTCTCATACTTCTGAGCTACTTGTAGAACATTAGATTTACATCATTAATAAACTCATCAAGCATCAAGAACAACTTTATTAAGTAGGTTTCCATCATCTTCATCAAGTGGGTTTCCATCAAGGACAACACTCTGCATCATATTGCCAACAGATGGCATGATGATCTCACATCGCAAACATCCACATCAACAAGACACTAATACTTCAAACTTGCGATCTTACGATTTGCGCTAAAGTGGTAGGGGCCACTTGTCCTGCTTCTTTTCAAAAACTTTAAGCCTTCCGTTGTTTAATCAATTTCTCTTCATTTTGGTTATTGAGGGCTTTAAACGCTCGAAATGACTGTAATAATAAAACTCTGCTCCTCCGTAGTTTAGATCTATGGGAAAATCCTTGTTCCACTGTGAAACGACTTCACCCAAACAAAATTAATTCTCCTCTGTCATTTGTAGCTGCGGCCCATCAACAATTAATTCATCCTTACATTCTCCCATTCTTCTTTATTTCACGGTGTTGCGCACTCAATCTCTGCTGCTGCCTTTGTACTCTTTTCTCCCTGCTCAAGGCTTAGCATGTGAATTTAATATTTTCAACACTTCAATTATGCATTCTACTTCTATTCACTATCTCTGCGTTGTCTGCTGCCTCAATTCCTTATCTGCCTTGCTTCCTCTCTACTGCTTCTGCTATCTCTCTGTTACTATCTCTTCTTCTTGTCTAATGCCTCTCCTTTGTTCTCTACCATGTTTCCATGTCATTTTGTCTTCAATTCTGCCATCTATATCAACCTTCCATTGCATGTTTCAGAGTTCTACCCTGTCATAGTTCTGCTTCTAACTGCACATACTGCTTTCTGTAGCTCTACATTTCTTTTCTCTATTCCTTGCCAATTCCTTTGCCACTTCTTTTGCCATCAATGACAATATTTCCAACAATCTCCCCCTTTGGCATTGATGGCAATACTCACCCCCTTTGTTTTGTTTTTCCTCCCCCTTTGACATCAATGGCAAAGGGTTGATCAAGATCCTTTGGACTAACAAAACTGTGCTCCCCCTGAGATCATGCTGCATAATATAACAAGATGACTTATACATGCCAACAATGCATCCTTTTCATATGACCAATGCTCCCCCTTAGCCTGAGCATTCAAAGAAGCCCAAAAACACCTCACAACCAATTTAAGCTTCTGTTTTTAAGTAGACCTGATCCTATGCATGGAAGAGACTACTCCTAGTTTCTATCTGAGATATTTGAACGCTTCCCTGGGTAGTGGTTTGGTAAATAAATCAGCAACTTGTTCTTTGGAAGAAACATACTCCAATTTCACCTTTTGTTCAAGCACTTGTTCACGTAAGAAGTGATATTTGATGGGAATGTGTTTGGTCTTGGAATGCATAACAGGATTCTTTGAGATACTGATGGCACTTGTATTATCACACTTAATGGAGATAGGAGGCGAACATTTGATTTGAAAGTCTTGTAGGGTTTTCATCATCCAGAGAAGTTGAGTGCAACATGATGCTGCAGCCACATATTCTGCTTCTTTTGTAGATAAGGCAATGGAGCTTTGCTTCTTGCTAAACCAAGATACTAACCGGGGGCCCATATAGAATGCACCACCACTAGTGCTTTTCCGATCATCAACACTTCCAGCCCAATCTGCATCAGTGTATGCACGAAGAGTAAGATCAGCATTCTTTGGATACCATAGTCCAAAGTCTTGAGTTCCTTGTAGATATTTGAATATTCTTTTCACAGCCTGAAGATGAGATTCTTTTGGATTAGCTTGGAATCGTCCAACAATCCCAACTGCATGCATGATGTCTGGTCTTGTCCCAGTGAGATAAAGTAGACTTCCTATCATAGATCTGTATTCTGGTTGATTCACCATGGGGGAATCATCATTAGAACTGAGATTACATCCAGTTATCATTGGTATACTTACAGGTTTGCAATCTTCCATGCCATACTTCTTCAGGATTTGCTTGAGGTATTTTTCTTGTGATAAGAATATGCCATCTATTGCTTGTTGCACTTGCAAGCCAAGAAAGAATGTTAGTTCCCCAAGCAAAGACATTTCAAATTCTTGCTGCATATCAGAAGCAAATTTCTGACTCATAGACTCTTCATTACTTCCAAAAATGATATCATCAACATATACAACCACAATCAATAGTTTTTCATTTTCAGCTTTTGTGTATAAGTTTCTATCAGCAGACCCTTTTGAAAATCCTTGTTGATGAAGATATTTGTCAAGACGATAGTACCATGCCCTTGGAGCTTGTTTGAGACCATATAGAGCCTTTTTAAGTCTACAAACAAGTTTTTCATCATTTCCCAAAATGAATCCTTCTGGTTGTTCTATATAAACTTCTTCTTCTAGATCACCATTGAGGAAATCAGATTTAACATCTATTTGATAAACTTTGATTTGTTGGAAGCTTGAAAAAGCAAGAAACATTCTTATGGCTTCAAGTCTGGCTACAGGAGAAAATGTTTCTTCAAAGTCTATACCTTCTTGTTGAGCATACCCCTTGCAAACAAGTCTAGCTTTATTTCTTATAACATCTACATTCTCATTTAACTTGTTTTTGAATATCCATTTAGTTCCAATCACATTTTTGTCATGAGGTCTTGGTACTAATTCCCAAGTGTGATTCTTTTCAATTTGATCAAGCTCTTCATTCATGGCTTGAATCCAACATTCATCTTTACTAGCTTGATTGACATTGTGAGGTTCAATAGTGGACAGAAATGCCAGATTGCTAGAAGGTCCCACAAGAGTCCTTCTTGTTTGTACACCTGATCCCTTTTCTCCCAAAATTTGAGATTCTGGATGATTCTTTTGAACATATCTGGATGGAGCCTTTTCAGAAAAATCATCTTCAGGTTCTTCACTGGGTTCACTGTTTGTATCATTACTATTTGATGTAGAAGGATATATGTCATCATCATTGTCTTCATTTGTTGTTTGTTTTTCTTCTTTTGAAGCTGCTGGAGACTCATCAATAACAACATCTATACATTCAACAATCTTACAAAGTCTTTTATTGTAACATTTATATGCCCTACTCCTAGAGGAGTAACTAAGAAATATTCCTTCATCTGCTCTGGGTTCAAACTTGCCAATTTTTTCATCATTATTTTTGATAAAACATTTGCTTCCAAAAATTCTAAAATGCTTTACAGTGGGAGAATTACCATACCAGAGTTCATATGGAGTTTTATCACTATTTACACGAACATGTGCCTTGTTAAGAATATTTACTGCTGTATGTGCTGCTTCTCCCCAAAATGTGTCAGGTGTTCCGGAGTCATCAAGCATAGCTCTAGCCATTTGTTGAACTGTTCTGTTCATTCTTTCTACTACGCCATTCTGTTGTGGAGTGCCAGCTACAGAAAACTGTCTTTTTATGCCATGTTGTTCACAAAATTTAAGGAATTCATTGGATGTATATTCTCCTCCTTGATCAAATCTAAGACACTTGATTTTTAGATCTAATTCATTTTCAACCAGTGCTTTGAAGATCTGAAATTTCTCAAATGCTTCATCTTTGTGTTTAATCAACCCAATCCAAAAAATTCTAGAGAAATCATCAATGAATAAGATATAGTATTCTTCACCACGTGACGAATTTTTCCTCATAGGTCCACATATGTTAGTATGAATGAGTTCAAGAGGCTTACTTGATGATCCTTCCTTGGCATTAAATTGTACTCTGGTTTGCTTACCGAATTGGCAAGATTTACATATGATATTTTCAGGTAGAGTAATATTGGGAAGATCACGAACAGCTTTAAGTCTGCTTGATTTGTTGATTTGAGAGAAGCTCAGATGCCCCAACCTTCTATGCCATAGCCAGTTTTCTGAAGATTTACTCATGTAACATTGTTCTTTGCAGTTCTTCAATACATATAGGTTACTTGAAGTTCTTTTTCCTTTTATAATTGCTTTACCTGTATCAATATCACGTACCACACATTCTTTTGAACTAAATACAACTTCAGTTCCTTGATCACACATTTGACTTACACTTCACAGGTTATGCTTTAATCCATCCACATACATGACTTCATTGGCTTTCACCTTTTCTTTTAGAAAAGCAGACCCTTTTCCCTTAATGATCACAGGAGTATCATTTCCAAATGTAACATTCTTTTCTTTTTCTAAGGCACTATATGCTAGAAGTTTGTTTTTGTCACCTATCATGTGTCTTGAGCATCCACTATCAATGTACCATTGGTTTTCTTCATCTTCTGCAAATAACGCTATGCCACAATTTTCAACTTGTAATTCCTTCTTTTTCCATACTTTGGAGCTTGAAGGAACATGTTCTTTTGGCTGAACTTTGCTTCTGCATTCAGATTCTTCATGGCCAAAGTTATTGCAATAAGCACATTCAACTTCATTTTGAAGAGGAAAAAAGTTGTTATAAGTATTCTTCTTTGTTTCAATATCAATCCTTTTCTTTCTTGCTTCTCTTGTCATGATGGTTTTATATGCAACACATTGAACAGCTTTATGACCAAAATTGTGACATGAGAAAAACTGTCCATTGAAGAAGAGATTTCTGCGATCATAAAATATTCTACTTGAATTTACCTGTTGATTGGTGTCTCTTTGAAAGACATTCCTGTTAGTGTTCTTTGAATTGAGATGATCATGCTTTACCTGTAAAGATTCTTTATTACCTTGCTCAGTGGTAGCATGTTGTAAACCATCTGTAACTGCTTTTAGATAATTTGGTGCTAAAGCTTGAGAAGATTCTCCGATATATCCAAGACCTGTCTTTATAAGAGGAGAACGTTGTACCTTGATAATCTCATCTAAGGTTTCAGATCCTTTAGCAAATCTAAGATTCAGAGTCTTTACTTTCTCAAGTTCTTTTCTTAGACTTACTACTTCACACTATAATTTCTCATTGTGTTTCTCCTTTTCTTCAAGCTGATTTTTCAGACTTTCTATGGTTATTTTACTCTCTTCTAAGAAAATTTTGAGTTTATTTTTTTCATCAAGAAAATCACTGTCTTCTAGAGCATCCACAAAAGTATCCTTTTCTTCCCTAGATTCTTTTTCAAATGCCATGAGAAGTCTAAGATCTTGTTCACATTCTTCCTCACTATCAGATAACCCATCACTGTCTTCATGAGTATAATAACTTTTTCTAGTGCTAAAACGATTATTATTCCTTCTTGCTACTTCTTCCCCCTTGTTATGTGTTTATTTATGAGGACACTTAGCAACATAATGACCAACTCTTCCACAATCAAAGCATTTGAAAGGAAGCTTACCTCTGAACCGTCATGTGCCAAGTTGAAGTTTCTTTAAAAATTTTATCTCATCTTCTTCTGAGATATATCCTGATCCTTCTATTTTTTGTACTTCCTTCCCTTTTGTAGAAGTTCTAAAGACTACTTCTTTGACTTCAGATGGTCCTCCTCTTCTCATTTCATATGCAGTTAGTATGCCATGAAGTTGCACCACAGTAAGATTTTGAAGATCTTGCTTTTCTTCAAGAGCAGAAACTTTTGACTCAAATTTTGTCGTTAGTGATCTTAAGACTTTCTCAACCAAAGTAGATTCGGTTATTGTTTCTCCCATATTTCTCATACGATTTACAATATCATCAAGACGTAAAAAGAAATTGGCAATGCTCTCCTCATTATCCATTTTTAGATTCTCATATTGAATTCTGAGAGTTTGGAGTTTAACACTTTTTACCTTTGCATCACCTTCATAACTTAGAATGATTTTGTCCCATATCACCTTTGATGTATTCAGCTGCATGACTTTGACAAATTCTGATTCAGTTAGACTTCCCAATAGAGCATTGACCGCCTTTACATTTGTTTCATAATTCTTTCTTTCCATCGGATCTGTTGGTACTGCAGCTGGATATTGATATCCTCCTTCAACAATTTCCCATACCTCTACTCCCAGAGACTGAAGATAGGATATCATCCTTGTTTTCCATAAGATTAAATTGTTTCCGTTAAAGAGTGGAGGCCTGATAGATGTTGTTCCATCTTGATTTCTCATCTTGCTTGATCTTCCTTCTAGCGGCTAAGCTTTTTCAGAAGGACTTGTTCTGATACCAATTGTTGGGAAAAATACTGAGAGGGGGGGTGAATCAGTATTTAGAGCTGACTGACAATTTTTAGTTTTCCATTCTCTTAAAACCATATGTTACATTACTGTATCCAACTTGTATGTCCAGAGATCTTATTATGTCTTTACTTAGATCATTGCATCATTCATAAGCAGTAAGCATGAACAGAAATAACAGAACAAACCATCAAACATAAGAAACACATATGAACACCAGGATTTAAGGTGGAAACCCAATTCGGGAGAAAACCACTGCTGTTGTAATCTATGTCTTCAATATTTATTATAGATAAAACTTATTACAATATATCCTGGTGCAGACTTATACCAGCATGCAGGCACCCACCTGTAGAAGGCTACAACCTTCTCTCATTTACCAGCCTCTCCTGGAAGGGAGCTACGACCCCCTGCACTCGTTTACCAGCCTCTCCTAGAAGGGAGCTACTACCCCCTGCTCTCGTTTACCAGCCTCTCCTGGAAGGGAGCTACTACCCCCTGCTTCTCATTTACCAGCTACCACTGGAAGGGAGCTACAACCCCCTCACTAAAGGCTTCGACCCTCAGCACCACTGCGGACCAATTTTCATACTCGATCCATTCATTTTCTTCAGTACACTCGCACCGGTTCTTCATGATTTCATCAGTCGATCAAACCAGAGATTCATCATTGTTAGATAATTATATCCATGGGTGCATCGTAGATTCAGATTTATCAATTAAGAACAGAGTTCGTCCATGCAGATATTCCTTAGAGAAATCTATTCATTCGCCACCCTTACGCATGCATACGTTCTTCATGATTTCGCCAGTCGATTAAACCAGGAATTAATCATCATCTGATCTAGAGCTCTTGATCAATCATCATATTCACAGGTGCACCATAGATTCAGATATATCATAGTTTATTCATACAGATATCTCTAAAAGAGATTCATTTATTATCAACTCTTTCGCATGCACACCTCGTTCTCTATTTCTCTTCTCCTTATATAGTTTTGCCTTTAGTAAAACCATGAGTCAAAACCTCGAACCGCTAATGGTATTCCTGGACGGGGTCAAAATAGATAATCCAGCGTATTAAAAATCGAGCCAATCCAAATTGAAACCCCAACCTTCGTTCTTCCATGCACAAAATGTCCCAAAGGTATTCTTTTTCTCTTTGGATCCATCCCCACATGCATAATCGATGGCTTAATCAATATTATTTAAAACTGGGGCCCATTTCTAACAATCAACCCGATTGAAGGGCTCACGTTCCATCGCGCCACATCATCCAATCCGACAGATATCTCTTGGGAAACTTGCACATGCAATAACGCGCAATAGCGCGATCAAACAAAAAAAGGCGGAACACTTGAGATTTGCGATGGCGCGATTTGCGATCGCATTGCAGTTTTCAACAGCGGTTCAAATATATATGGTGATAACACAATGAATGTGCGATCTACGATCATGCGATGGCGCGACGATCGCATCGCAAATAATCAACGGAACTCTGGCATGGGCAGAGGGCGATTATGTGACATTGCGATGTTGTGATGGTGCGATGGCGCGATGATCGCACATCGCAAACATCCACATCAACAAGACACTAATACTTCAAACTTGTGATCTTGTGATTTGCGCTAAAGTGGTAGGGACCACTTGTCTTGCTTCTTTTCAAAAACTTTAAGCCTTCCATTGTTTAATCAATTTCTCTTCATTTTGGTTGTTGAGGGCTTTAAACGCCCGAAATGACTGTATTAATAAAACTCTGCTCCTCTATAGTTTAGATCTACGGGAAAACCCTTGTTCCACTGTGAAACGACTTCACCCAAACAAAATTAATTCTCCTCTGTCATTTGTGGCTGCGGCCCATCAACAATTAATTCATCCTTACATTCTCCCATTCTTCTTTATTACACGGTGCTGCGCACTCAATCTCTATTGTTGCCTTTGTACTCTTTTCTCCCTGCTCAAGGCTTAGCAGGTGAATTTAATATTTTCAACACTTCAATTATGCATTCTACTTCTATTCACTATCTCTGCGTTGTCTGCTACCTCAATTCCTTATCTTCCTTGCTTCCTCTCTGCTGCTTCTGCTATCTCTCTGTTACTATCTCTGCTTCTTGTCTAATGCTGCTCCTTTGTTCTCTACCACGTTTCCATGTCATTCTATCTTCAATTCTGCCATCTATATCAACCTTCCATTGCATGTTTCAGAGTTCTACCCTGTCATAGTTCCGCTTCTAACTGCACATACTTCTTTCTGTAGCTCTACATTTATTTTCTCTGTTCCTTGCCAATTCCTTTGCCACTTCTTTTGCCATCAATGAAAATATTTCCAACAGGGCCTCTTCAAATGGCTAGTCATGCCTTTTGTTTTGACGAATGTTCCGGCAACCTTCATGCGGCCGATGGAAGACATCTTATGACTATTCAACAAGTCATTTTTGGTGGCGTACTTGGATGACATCCTGATCTTCAACCATACTTAGGAAGAGCACCTCCACCACATCTGATAGGTCCTCCAAACACTACGACAACACAAGATGTGTACTAATTTTCATAAGTGAAATTTTGGCATGACCCAAGTTCAGTATCTGGGATACATTATTGATGAATGAGGGGTGCATGTGGATCCAACCAAGATCCAATTCATTCAGGATTGGCCAGTTACAAAAACTCTAGTAGAGCTCCACAATTTTCTGGGTCTTGCCAATTTCTACTGCAATTTTGTGTTGGGATTCTCTCATATCACTTGGCCCTTGAGTCAAGTCACCAAGAGAGGAGCGAAAGAAAAATTCTTTTGGTCTGAATCTCAACATAAGGTGTTCATAGAGTTGAAACATCGCATCTTCTCTGCACCAGTTCTCATATTAACAGACTTGCAACAACCATTTGAGATAGAGACAAATGCCTCTAACTATTTTATTGGGGTAGTCATTACTCAACAGGGGCATCCAATGGCATATCACAGTGATACATTTTCCGACACAGCCCGGAAGTACCCCACTTATGACAAACATGTGTATTTGATTGTGCAAGCTTGCCAACAATGGAAGCATTGCATTTTGGGGAAGGAAAGAATCATCCACACAGAGCACCGACCCCTGTAGTTCATATAGACACAAGTGAATTTGCAGAACGATCACCATCAGAAGTGCTCCACATACCTGCAACAGTTTCATTTGAACATCAAGTACAAGAAGGGCAACACCAATAATGTTGTAGACTGCCTCAACCAACCACCGATCATGGCGCTAACCACCATGCTCAACTCTTGTGGGCTCGATAATTTTGATTGGTTGCCTCTCTACAGAAGTAGTCCATCGACCACATATACAAGATGCTCTTGGATGGTAAGCAAGTTCCAAATTTTCACCTCTAGGATGCACTGCTATGTCACCTGGGACACTTTTGTCTTCCTTCAAGCTAGCGTGCCAAGATGGTTTTGGAAGTGCACTATAGTCAGTTCGTTAGGAATTTCGGGGTAGAGAAAACAATTTCAGTACTATAGAAGTATTTCTATTGGCCGAAACTTTGGCAGGCTGTCAAGAACTACATCAAATCCTGCACTTCCTGCGCCATTTCCAAACTGACCATCAAGAAGCAAGGTATACTCTGTTTCCTACTCATATTCTACCTTGGGAATCCATCTCCATGGATTACATGTCGGGCCTTCCTTCTAGTAAGCATGGAAACCTGTTTTTTTCTAGTCATCGATAGATTCTTGAAGAAAGCCATTATGGCGGCTTGCAAGAAGAATATCACATCAGAAGCCACTGCTAAACTTTTCTTTGAACGAGTGTGGGTACACTTTTGGATCCTACAGTCTATCCTCTCGGACCGAGAAAACATGATCCTCAGTACATTTTGGTCCAGTCTCTAGTTGATGCTGGACACCAAGCTCACCAAGTCCATGACTTTCCATCCAAAAACAGTTGCACAAATAGAGGTCGTCAATAGGATGATCGTACACATTCTGCACTTGTACAACTCAAATCATCCACACACATGGTATGAGAGCCTCCCCTATGTATAAAACAACTATAACTGGGCTCTCCATAGCTTAACCGGCCACAACTGCTTTCATGTGGGCTTGGGATTCTAGCCACTATGTCCCATTGACGTAGCCATGCCATTTGGAGCTACTCAGGCAGATTCGGCTCATGTCCAGTCTGAAGATGACAAGGAAAATAGCTTTATTGATTGCATTCAATACATCCTCCAATAGGTTCATGACATAATGGACAGAGCCAATGCTAAGTACAAGCAGCGACATGATCAACATTAGGTGCCACATAGCTTCCAGGTGGGTGACAAAGTTTGGTTACATTTGCAGAAGGAGAACCTCTCTAGACCCCACCATAAGCTACACCCACTCTAATATGGTCCATATACCATCACCAAGGCCATGGGAGACAATTATTTTGAGCTTATAATTCCCCCATTCCTTGGCCCACACCCATTGTTCAATGTGGATCGCCTTCAACCATACTTTCTCTCATTACTGGACACATCCAACATTGCAGAACAACTCACCCCGATAGAGTTAAATCCGATCGACATGGAACAGGCTGCAACCGATTGGATCATGGACACACAACTTAAAAGCACTCGCCAATAGAAGATCCAATTGTATCGGGTTGTCAAAGCAGGTCAACTCCTTCACTAGGGAAAATGGTTCACTAGGGACCAAGTTCAACAGAAATTTCCCCACGTCATGGAGGCTTTACATGCAATGGGGACCATTGTTTCCTAAGGGGGGAGGAATGATCTAGGTGGATATTGGTGGCCACCTGCTTATTCCTCATATTCCGTTTCAATAGTTTTCTTATTTACTATTTTTAGCAGATTTTCGGGTCCTGAACTTCTGGAGCCGTTTTGAGGCCCTAAACGACATTTTTTGGGCATGATTGTTTCGATATTTGAAACAAATCACATCAGTAGCTATATTTATTGAATATATATTTCCAAGAAGGTAAAATATGCACCAAATGGAGATAATATGACCAAGTTGTGACCACGGGAAGTTGGTTGCCCAACTAACTCCAATGGGGCCCATAAACTCTTGGTGTTACATATCCTTGGGTTAGGGTTTTGGTTGTTTAGGGTTTTCTCTTATTGTTCAATAATATAAAGGCCCTTGAGCCTCATTGTAACACAATTCAGAGGCATGTAGCCACCACATCTCTTTTCATAGATAAGCTAACATCGCCCGAGCTAGTTTGTTTTCCATTCCGTGTGTAACCATTTTTCAGTATTTGATATTAATGAAATGAAGGGTTATTCCTATTTCATTTCTGCGTTTATGTTTATTTCTGTATTTTTGCATTACGGCATAAGTCCATATCAAAAGGATAGGTAGTATGCTATGAAGAAAGTAAACTGAATGAGCACAAGTAGAACTATATGACACATTATCTTGATTTGGAAGCAATCATCCATGATTTGAAGATGTGGAGACAATATCTTCTTGGCAGGAGCTTAATATTGATGAGTGATCAAAGTGGATTGAGATAATTATTTGACCAACCAAATTTGAATCGTAGGCAAGTAAGGTGGTTGACCACAATCAGTGAGTTTAACTTTAAGGTCAGGTGCATTAAGGGAAAAGAGAACAAGGTTGCAGATGCTCTTAACAGAAGACTACAGGCGAATCACATAGAGTCTATGTGTTCATATGGGATAGAGTTATAGGATTGGATCTTGTAGGTAGGACAAAATGATGAGAGGTATAGGGAGCTTAGGCACAGGTTATAACAATAAGGTACAGGTTAATAGGATGTGGATTATCATCTCACGGAAGATGGTTTGGTCAAATTTAAGGACATGATATATGTGTTGGAAAACGGTGAGCTCAAGAAGCTTATCCTGAGGGAATTTCATGCTAAGTCGTATTCAAGTCACCTGGGATATTAGAAAACATTGACAGTTGTGAAGAAGTTCTACTATTGACCAGATTTGAAGAAGGAAGTGGCAACATTTGTGGCAGCTAGGTGCTTGGATTGTCAACAGGTGAAAGTAGAGTATAAAAATATAGGTGGTTTACTACAGCTGATTTTGATTCCATAATGGAAATGGGAGGTCATTTCCATGGATTTAATCACACGTTTTCCGAGGACATCTAGATAGCATGATTCCATTATGGTTGTGATGGAAACATTGACAAAGGTAACGCACTTCATTCTAGTGAAGTCTACTAATTCGTCTAGTGAGGTAGCACGAGTATTCATTAGGGATGTAGTGAGGTTGCATGGTATTCCAAAAAATATTGTATCTAACAGAGATACCAATTTCACTTCCAGGTTCTAGAAAGAGTTATTTGCAGGTTTGGATATAGATTTGGCCTTCACTAAAACTTATCATCCATAGACAGATGGATAGATAGAGAGGGTCAATAGGATTTTGGAGGGAATTTCGATAATGTATGTTATGCATCAACAATGAAGGTGGGAAGAGTACCTTCCACTTGTTTAATTTTCCTACAACAATGGGTACCAGGATTCACTAAGGATGAGTCCGTTTGAGGCACTCTATGGGAAGATTTGTAATACTCCTATCATTTTGAATGATCCAGTGAATAAGGTATTGATTGGACCAGCCATGTTGGTAGAGATGGAATAGGAAATGCAGGTTATCAAGAAGAATTTAAAGGTAACATGGGATAGACAGAAGAGCTATGCAAATCAACACAGGGTGTCTAAGGAGTTTCAAGTTAGGGAACAGGTTTACTTGCACATCAAGCCTAAAAAGAGCTCCTTGAGGATTGGATCATGTGCCAAGCTGGCGCCTCAGTATTCCGGGTCTTTCAAGATTCTTGAGAGGATTGGACCAGTAGCCTATTGACTTGCACTGCCTTTGACAATGAAATTCCATGATATTTTCCATGTGTCATTACTTAAGAAGTATGTGAAAGATGTTGATTATGTTATTGACTGGTTTGTATTGCAGGTGGAACCAAAAGAAGAATTCTAGCCAGAACTTGAGTGCATTTTACAGCGAAATATGCTCATGCTTCAGAATCAAGCAATCGAGCAAGTTAAAGTGTATTGGAAGAAATTTGGGCCCTATGAAGCTACATGGGAGATGGATGATCGAATCTAAGCTATGTATCCTTCTCTATACGCTTGTTGAGCGGATGTCTTTCGGTATATATTTCGGTGTTGTGTTTTTATTATGTGTATTTATATGCATATGTATGTAAATACCACATCGAGCTATGTTATAAGGCTCCAATAAGTGGTATGGTGTTCATGATATATTGGTTATATTTTTAACAGAAGGATATGATGTAAATGTTGCATCAAGTTGTGTTATAAAGCTCCATGGGTAGCATGTGTTTTTTGGTTTTATTAGTGTCATTGAACACCGAGGACAGTGTTCCCCCAAGGGGGAGGGTTCTGTAACAACCCTGGTCAAAATTTCATGTAATAAATTTAATAAAGGTGAAATAAGACCAAGCTCATGGGACATGTATTCCAAGCTGAATGTTGCGAAAAAGCATAGTGATGGGGAATCACTTGTGATTAATAAATGACAAAGGAAATTGGAAAAGTCAATGGAAAAGGATTTGGAAAGGAAAAGTGGCATTAATTAGCATTTTATTTATGAAAATAAAGGAAATTAGGAGAAAAGGAAGGTGAAATGTCATTGGTTGCATGTGAGGAGGAAAATAATGGAAAATGAATAAAATAGAAGCCTCATTGATAAAAATTCTTCTGAGGATCAGTTCACATCCTTAGGTCAGTGTTAGATTTTGTTGATTCAGTCTTTGGTACACTCATTCTATTCTCTCTCACACACACTCTTGCACACTTAGAGTTCTTGGAGCACTCTTGGAGGATTTTGGGCATACATTAAATTTTGAGAAAGAATTCAAATGAAAGTAAGAAATTGCAAGGGGACAATGTGATCAACAACTACAACTAGATTTATTTGCAGGTACCGATTTGCATGTATGATTTCCTTGCTATTTTTTGCATGCATGGCATATGCATGCAATTGTTTGGTTATGATCTTTCATTTCCGTGGAGGATTGCCTAGATTGATAGTGGTTTTCCTAACCTTTCCATTTCCTGGATAGCCATGTGTTGTGGGTTTTCCCATTTGTTTTCTAATTGGTATCCATGTTCCATATGGTTGTGGGTTAAGTTACTAGTTCCTAGAGCCTTGGTTTGACAAACTCTTTGGAATCCCTGTAACAACTTGGGTTGAGTTACTAGTCCTAGAAGAATTGGTTGGAAAAACACTCTGGATCCCTTGGTGGGTTTATTTACAAGTCTTGGAAGCCTTGGTTGGACAAACGCTCTAGAGCCCAATGACAACTGTAGGTTGCATTACTAGTCCTGGAAGCTGGGTTGGAACAAATGCTCTGGAGCCCTGGAACACTTTGGTAGAGACTGATCAGGTGATGGTTAGTGATTTCCGACCGTGAGGTGGAATCATTGGTTGATGGTTGAGGTGGTTTGTCCTCTGAAAGCCCTGGTTTGGTTTTGCTTAGTTTATTCCATGAGATCCCACATTCATGCTTGGAATATGGAATGAGTGTGATTGGCTGAAAGAGAGATTTGGTTCGGCCCAATATATGGTCAGGTGGTACATGGAAGTCCCTAACTTGGTTGCATTTTGCATATGTTAATAAGAGCTCTTTTCCTCTTGTATTTTATGGGTAAATGTACTTTTTATTATGTGGATTTATTTGTTATTTACAATTATAAAATAATAGTTTTTATATGTATATGTAATTTTTCATTTACTTTATTAGTTCTAGAGTGAAAAATATGGATTACCAATTAAGTTTGTATGAATACTATAATTAAATATGAAACTATCAAAAATATTTACTCGAAATCAACATGAAAAATTAACCCATTCTAACCCCTCAATTTATCTCATGTAACTAACTATTTAATTGTCTTTTTTAAAAGCACTTTTAGCATATATGATTCATATCACTAAACAAGAATGGTTGCGGAGTAGCAAGTCCCTGCCAATAGAACAAGAGGCAGTGGAATTAGCCTAGAACAAGAGGCAATGGAATTAGCCTATTGGATGAAAGTAGGAAAGATGTTTGTGTCAAAATTGTTGAAAGAAAAAAAATTCCATCAATGTCTCTGCCATCTAGATTTGCTTCAACTCGTTTTAGCACTGATATTGCATAAGAAATTTTCCCTGCTAATGGATCAACATTACAAAAATTGTCCGCATTTCAAGCTCCAAATCTCATCAAACGAAATTAGCACAAATTCATTCACCTACCTCTAAAACCATGACTTCTTTGTAATGTGTTCATAGAAGAAAAAAGTGTGCATAATTCATAGACACATATAAGTCTCTTCTTCTTCATCAAGAAAAAGGATCTCCATTCCCCAACATGAAGCAACAACATTGAGCATTGCCCCTCTAGGAACTCAAAGTCTACCACTAGTCATAGGGAACTTAACATATTGTGTTCCTACAGCCCAAGACACATCAGATATACTAGATTCATAAATTTTTGACAAAAGGAATAGAATATTTTTCAGGATAACAATTAGAAAAAGGAAGATGATAGAAATCTCTCTAGAAGAAACATTTCTAAATGATATAGTGTTGCTTGATAAAAATCACAATGAGCCTGTTGCCACAATGTCAATAGGAGTGGCCATTCTACAAGCTACATAGGAAAATGTCCACATCATGACCAAGTAGATCCAGGACTATGAAGAAGGTTGAAAGAGGATGACATATGAAATCATCAAGTTACAGGGGATGCTCCAAAAACAATGAGTTGAAAAAAACCTTGAGGAATTCAAGATATTTTCTTGTAGATGCAGTGTGATATTGGAGAAGCCTCCATGAGCTTGTACCTCAAATCTTGTGAGATTCAAAGTGTTTCCTAGGATTTCAATGGATATATTGAAAGAGGAGGGGCTATTGGGGAAGACACGAGGCGCTTTTTTTTATGGTGCGCTCAATCAACAGAAGGTGTTGATGGTGGTTATGAATCTTAGGGATGCTGCTAATGGTGTTAGATCTACTGCTAGTGGTGTTGAAACACATCATAAGGGACTCGTGCTCCATATAACAAACAAGAAGAACTAATAGAATAAGAAAGAAAGAGAAAGAAAGAACAAGAATACAAGGAGCAAGAAATTGATGATGAGAATTTAAAGCAAAAGAAGCTGAGAAACAATGGAGTCAACATGAGGATGATCAGAATCAAGCCATATAAGTCTCTTCTTCTTCATCAAGAAAAAATCTCTCCATTCCCCAACATGAAGAAGCAACATTGAGATTAAATGTAATCAATACAGTGAAATAGACGCATATGTAAGTAATGATTAGTGATTCCACTCTTCCCATAATAAGAGCTTGTATACTAATAACACCATATGAGTTCCATCGAATGAGTGGAATAACTTACTTGTTACAAAGGATACGACTAGTATCCCCTACCCACATCACCACTCCCAACAGGAATGCAAGTTCTCCTCAAATTCTTGTAAAATTGAGTTCTTAGAGAACTCTCAACAGGAATGAAATTTCTCCTCAAATTCCTATAAATCTGAGTTCTCAGAGAATATAAATAGATATGCAGGTTGAAGATATAAATAGATATGCAAAGATAATATAAATAGATATGTAGGTTGAAGATGTGAAAGAAATATTAAATAACCATTCTGCCAAGAGACCTATTGTGGTTCAAAACTCACCAACAATATATCCTATAACTCCTCAAGACCAAGACAAGCGAGAGGATATCAATTCTTCTAAAGAGAATGGGAATTCAGATGTTGAGTCCACAAGTAGCACTCCGTACACTTCCATTGCAATGCACAAAGAGAGATAGTTCAGACTACAAAATATCACGTCAACAAGGTGCCCTGTTATTCAGACCCTCCACCAATATGGAATGGGCAAGCTATTTTTTGAACAATAGTTTCCCTAGGAATGATCATACCGACAACACACATATTGAACGAATAAACCAAGCTAAACCTTACTCTTATACATATTCCTACTAACTCTTCATACCTGACTACAGATATTGTAAGGGCTTTCAAAGTTGTACAAAAATATCTACACATAATATATTTTTCAAAAAAAATCTCGCACATGAAATCAATTAATTTATTATACTTATTGTTAGGGCCTAAATCTACCTCAGGTTGAGAAAGGCGGAATCTAGGATAACATCATACCATGCTTAACCTGGTAGCTAGCCCTACTAGGTCGGGAGAGGGCTCTCTCCTTGTCAATCTCAGCAAAAAAAATGATCAATGAGGCTTGGAGATGACTTGATGTGAAGACTAATTTTAGGCTAGGTATGTGTGCAAAAGAGTTTGATTGAATTTAATGATGTTTTGTTGGCTCAAATGGAAAGGCAGATTTGGGTCTAGGGAATGAGGCTCAGTTTTGCAGAGATTTCTATGGGGCAAGGTAGAAAAATGGTTTGGTGCTTCAAATTGAGTGAGATGGAGAGATTTTAGACTGGTGAGGAGTTGGAGAGGCCATGAAAGTCTTAGGGATCCTCTTCAAACAGCTTAAAACATAAATAACTAAAAAAACCCTAGGTAGAGCACTGCAATTTCAATGGATTCTACCTTAATATTTGTTTGATTTAGTTAAGATGAAGCAAAGAGAGATAATGGAATACATCAATCACATGTAAGACTTGCAATTACAGAAGGAAACACAATACCAAAGCAAGATGCCACATGAATCCCATAAAGTGTTGCAAACCACTGATCTATTCCTTAGCTAAACTGCAGAGATGAATGTACAATAATGCTCAAAGCATTCCCAAAAGTCCAACTCTACTAATGACTGAAAAATTACAAGATATAGGCAACCAAAAACTCATCCTAGCCTCTAGGGGTCGAGCTCATAAGATTAGGAGCTTATGAGCTCCAAATGAATTAAATCAAGCTACATTTAGATCTTAACCTTTATTATGCATGAGAAGACCATACAACCAAATTAGATGATGGCCAGTAGATCCAAGCAACAATAAAATGGATGTAAGGTTTGATTCAGTTCTGGATTTCCACTGCAGATTCTCTACTAAAATAAAATTTGAGGTTGCCCATATGGAGAAAGGGATCAAATAGAAGTGAAGGAAACTTTCCAAGGCCTAGCTTGAGGCAGAATTCAAGGAGCTAGTGGTAGGCATTAGATTCCTAGATCTTGGACACCAAAATCTTCAAGCTCATTGGTCTCTACTACCTTAACAAAGCCTTCTTTTCTTACTTGGTGGAGGAAAAAGGTATTAAGTAGCAAGCTTTTCTACATAAATTTGACCTTATGGACAAGAAATTTGATGTTGTGTGCAAAGTGGCTTATGATATTGAAATCTAGTTAATGACCCTACAGATCCCTAGGACAACTCAATGGAAGGAGTTGACCTAGTGCAAGAACCTGCAGGTACTCAATCCAATCTACTCCTCTAGATTATGACCATGAGGCTCAGATGGATATGCATTATTGACAGAATTAGGGACATAGCCCTCAGGGCTTTGTCAGAAGTATAGAGAGGTATCAACAATCACTCCAGACTCATGCTATGATGCATTCAATAAGGTTAAATTCATAATGAACCAACTATAGTATATTTAGAATGAAGTTCGCACTTGAAAAAATTCAATAAGATTTAGCATAAGTGAAATCAATAAAGCATATCCATTTTCATGTGATCCCTAAATGCATACCGAAACACCATGAAAAAATGTTTACAAGTTTTTAAAAATGATATAGAAAACTTGTCTTCCACATGCATAAATCCTATAGTCAGCCACGCTCAAAAGATAAGTTAGGAAGTCATCTAGACCTGTGGAAAGGAGTTGGAGATGCAAGCAACCAATGTCAAGAACTCATGCAGTCGTCTCAATAAAGAACCAAGAAACTACAATTATTTCTAGTTCATATTTTTTTCTAAAAGTATGAAATAACAATTCATAAGAAAACTCTTACTAAGCAAAAATGAAGCTAATTATATATAACTACATGGAAATTATGTTACTATTTTGGACAATATCATTACAGAAAAGCCTTTAGTGCATTAAACCTAAAGTGTGAAAATTCAATAGAGCTAACATCCCAGCAAAAATTGACATTAACATAAGCTAAACTGTGAATAACAGTGGGGTTGACTTACTCTCAAAATTCCAAGAAATAAAGCTCAAACAAGTAGAGGCAAAAGAAGGCACCACATTTGGGTTGAAAATTATTAAGAAACACAAATTACACTAAGGTGGTGTTCATAACAAAATAATAATTGTGTCCTTTCATTCATAGTTAAAAATACACAAGCCTTTCATGTATAGCAACATTGATGGTTCATCAGAATCTGTTTATTACTAGAGAATTAGGAAAAACTAGTTACTTCAATTGAAACAAAAAACTGGTTTCAGGTCCTTGAATTCAATCTCAATTAACATATATGTTATATCAATAGCTTCCAATATTGTATATCTGTTAGGAACAATATCATCTTTACGTGCTAACAGGAATGCAAGTTCTCCTCAAATTACTGTAAAGCTGAGTTCTGAGAGAAGTCCCAACATGAATGCAAGTTCTCCTCAAATTCCTGTAAAGTTGAGTTCTCAGTGAAGTTTGCATGGAAAGAGAATATCAATAGATATTCATGTTGAAGATGTGAAAGAAATATTAAATAACCATTTCGCCAAGAGACTTGTTGTGGGTAGTTTCCTTGTTAGTCCCTCTGTTAAGGACTTCACCTTGAGGACTGGTCATCAAAGTGGAGTGGTGGGATTCTCGCCAAATTCTATAAATTCTCAAAAGTCACCAACGCCAAATTTTGGAACTCTTCAAAACTCACCAAAAATATATACTATAACACCTCAAGACCAAGACAAGCGAGAGGATATCAATTCTTCTAAAGAGAATGTGAATTTAGATGTTGAGTCCACAAGTACCACTCCGTACACTTCCATTGGAATACACAAAGAGAGTGGGTCAGACTACATAATATCACGTCAATAAGGTTCCCTGCTATCCAGACCCTCCACCAATACGGTATGGGCTAGTTATTCTTTGAACAATAGTTTCCCTAGGAACGATTATACACTGTGATCATGGATAGGCTCCCACTTCTTGCCCTCTACTTTCCCTCTACCTCTCGGTCCCCAAAATTCACACAAATAATCAGCAGTGAAGCTTTCATCTGCCACCTCCACACCATAAAACACACACGTGATACACAAGTTTCCCATACAAGCTACCTATCGGCCCCATACCCCGCCCTCTGCATAATATCCATGGCCTTTCTAATCATGCCTTCATGATTTGTAGAATAGATAGTAGACCTAGCGAAAGGTAATGCTTATTTTTTTTCATTATTTATTTGGGAGTGAATTCTAAGAATAGTTTCACAGTGCTTTAGGCGCTCACTGTGAGAACTTGCGCAAGTTTCATTCATAATATAGTTGAATTAACTCAATTTCTCACAGAAAAAATTCATGCTCTGGAGTCAACTCGAACTTGGAGGAGTTTGGTAACACTATTAAACCCCAACAAGCTCTAAAATTATTTTCGCATGACCACAAAGCACATTCAAGCCTTATTTTGGCTCACTTTAGGCATTGATCTCCAGGATACATGATAGTTTTTAACAAAGTATTCAAAGCACATTTTACCATCTAATATGGACACACTATTTCAACAAATTATTATGGTCAAATTGAGAGCCAACAAGAGATTATGTTCCTGGCTCAACAAATTCATCTTTGGTCAGCTTGAGCTCCTTATTTTGAAGCCATGTCCCTGTGTTATTTTGGATGGAGGTTAGGCACCAATCTGACTAGTTTCACTTATTTTTCCACTAGAGGAGAATGGTTCCATGTTTTCAAACTACATCAGTGCTTACTTGGAAGAAATATTGTCTTGAAAAGGATGAAATCTAGGAGAGCAAGAAATCCAATTTAAGCCTCCTGAGGTTTCAATGTTCACTTTTGTATGCATCGTTGCTATGAGGTTGCATGCATGTGTTATTGAATTATGTGGCTATCATAATTTGCATTGTCATCTTTGCTTAAGAGTTATGTATATTGACATTAGTTGTCACTGTTGCCTCTGACTAGTAGAGATATGCCTAGGATTTAACAAAAAGGAATTTGTCATCTTTGCCGGGTTTAATCCTCCTGAGGATTTGGAATTGTGTTTTTTTCAAAAATTGTATTAGGTTCAGTATGATGCACTGTATCAAACTGTCATATTAAGATCTCATCAAACAACTATAATTAAGAAACTTAGCACTCATGTTCAAAGCACATTGTTTTTTTTTAATGGCCATCATTTCTACTACAATATTTCAAACTTTATTGAATTTGCTTAGTTTACCAACTAATATGGACACGCTATTTCAACAAATTATTATGGTCAAATTGAGAGCCATCAAGAGATTATGTTCCTGGCTCACTTTTTTTCTTGATTGGCAGGTTCATCTTTGGTCGGCTTGACCAGCTTATTTCAAGCCATGTCCCTGTGTAATTTTGGATCAAGGTTAGGCACCAATATGACTAGTTTCACTTATTTTGCTACTGGAGGAGAATCGTTCCATGTTTTAAAACTTCACTAGTGCTTACTTGGAAGAAATATTGTCTTGAAAAGGATGAAATCTAGGAGAGCAAGAAATCCAATTTCAGCCTCCTAAGGTTTCAATGTTCACTTCTGTATGCATCGTTGCCTTGAGGTTACATGCATGTGTTATTGAATTATGTGGCTATCATAATTTTCAGTGTCATATTTTCTTAAGAGTCATGTATATTGACATTAGTTTTCACTGTTGTCTCTAACTAGTATTCATATGCCTAGGATTTAACAAAAAGGAATTTGTCATCCTTGTTGGGTTTAATCCTCCTGAGGATTTGGAATTGTGTTTTTTTCAAACACTGTATCAGGTTCAGTATGATGCACTGTAACAAACTTCCATATTAAGATCTCATCAAAAAACTCTAATTAAGGGACTTGGCACTCATGTTCAAAGCATATTGTTTGTATTTAATGGCCATCACTCCTGCTACAATCTTTCAAAATTTATTGAATTTGCTCTGTAATTGCTAATTATAACTAGAACATAAATCCTTCTAGATAACACCTAATATCAATAGGTATAGTGGCTTGATATCGGCAACAATAGGAAACTTTCTTATAAATTAATCATGACTACTAGTGCCACCTTTGTAGACAAACAAGGTACCTTCTCAACATGCACCAATGTTGTTTCCAAGGCATTTGTGTGTCCCTGAGCTACTAGCTAATTCCGCTATAATGTATGTGACCGTTATATTCCAAAAGAAATGAGATTGGCAGTGCAACAACTCTCTCTCATTAGTCTCTATTCTCTAAACAATAGAACAACTATTCTTCTTTCTGCCTTATTAACCATGTTACATAGTAGAACCAATTCCACACCTTCATTACCGTTACCCATTGGTTCTTTCCACTTGTGTGTCCCTGAGATGTGAAGCACGCTATGCATATTGTGTCTATCCAAACAAACAAAACCAACAATAAGAAATCTATGTGTCCTCTTGTTTTCCCCATATTTCAACCTTCTAGACCTAGTTGGGCCTAATATGCACCTCCCACATGCAGTCTCATATTGGTGCCTAACCTTGATCCAAAATAACACAAGGACATGGCTTTCAAAGAAGGTGTTGAAGCTCTATACGTATCCTACCTGTATGTACCAGTTACCCTGTCTGTAGCATGATATGTCTTCATTATTGTCTGTGAGGTCTCCTTGCATTATAAGGAACCAGGAATTTTCTTCAGGTTGATCTACCCCGGGATGATATCCCCATCTTTTGATGCGCAACAAGACCTAATGTATGCTAAATTGTCACTCTCCCCAACTCTGATCCTATGATAGTCAGAAGTTCTCCTCAATGCTATTTATCGAATTACATAGGTTCTTGAAGCATGGTATGCATTCCCTCTCATTGCTCACTTGGGTAACAGAATCCGGGTAGAATATCCAAAACTTGTTCTGCATCTATCTCCCTAGATCTAGTGTCATGGGATAGGCATGTTCACATAATTAAGTAAGCTCTCTAGTTAATAATTCCATAAATGCTAAGTTCTCCCTCCTATGCTCCGAGAGCAATTTACCATCTGTGACCTAACCCCTAGCTCGTACCTACCAACCCTATCAGTATAATGCACACAAAGAAAAAGATAGAAAACAAGAAACCATCATCTATTAACAATATAGTCTAGCCAACAAGAAATATATCCTATTTTCTTAGGCTATGGAAGCCTATTGAATAGGAAATTGTTAAAGAAAATATCTCGATATGGTTTTCTGATCCAAGATTTATATTATTAGGCTTCCCATTCATTAATTAGGGATTTAAATTATTAGCCTTCTTGGTTCATTGATTTAGGAACGTTCAATACATGGAATTACATTATGTGGTCTACCCCACCTGTATTGAATGAGTTTCAAAGGATAACCCGAGGTAGAAGTCCTGAGCAATTTTGGTTGAATAACTACCAAAAAAACTTGGAAACAATAAAATCTACAAAATCTGTCCTTTAAGCTTCATTTTTATATTCAGAAGATGGAGCATTGATTCACTAATGAGGCCAACCGATTGTCAAGCTTTCTATGATTGTTCCATTGGGGGGTAAGGCCAACTAATTATCAAGCCATTCAATAGAGTTCCATTCTAGTTGTGGTCTGCCCCACATGTATGGTGTGAGTTTCAAAGAGATGAGGCCAGGTGGAGGTAATGAGAAATTTTGGAAAAATAGTTACCACTCAAACCTGGCACCCGAACCAAAGGAAGTAGTCTCTTTGCAGTACAGGTAGTTTGACATGTTTCTTGAAACAATTCCCAGAAAAAGGGAAAAAGGACGAAGAAAGACATATTTTCTATCTGCTCAGGTTAGAGAGGTCGATTGAACAATAAACATTAGTTGTCACTTTTTTCTCTAACTAGTATCCATATGCCTAGGATTTAACAAAAAGGAATTTGTCATATTTTTCGGGTTTAATCCTTGTGAGGATTTAGAATTGGCTCGTTGTCCCTTACTTTCTGCTACTTCCTCTACTGGTTGAGATAGGGAAGACATCCCTAGAATCCCCATATTTTCTATGTATCCTTTGTGCAATGGTTCTCATAGATTCGAGCTTAAATTTTTTTTCTTCCTAAAACCTTGACCCTTCCCCAATATTTCCCATGTATATTTTAGATTTGAAAACAATGATCATTAATCCACATAGCCCTACAAAAATACACTAAGTTATCTGTTTCTTGTAAATACAATTAAAATCTCCATGATTTAAAAATACAAGTCTGAAGCACTGAAGCTAAGATCCTAGAACTGCCTAATTTCTTCTCACAGCCAGAACTGAAGTGAATCAGAGATCGTAAAGCACTTGAACTGAGATTGATGGTTAACTGCCTCCTAGATTCTCTTTGTCCCCATAACCTGCAGAGAAATGGATAGGGATAACTAGCATTTAATGGGCCTTCAGATGAGGGGAGCCAGAGAAACTTAATAGAATATTAAACAAATTAATAGAATATTAAATATATTAATAAAAATATTAGTATGTAATTCAAATTTTGTTTAAAAAGTATAATTAGAAAACACCCTGGGTCTTTAAAATTAAAACTTAAAAATTTAATAATTTAATACAACATTAGATAAATAAATTAAAATCAAAATAAAACAAAAAACTTGTCATTTGGAGCCTGCATGCATTTCACGTGTCTGTTGAGTGCTCTATTAGTTATCACACTTGGGTTAATGTTGCAGGGGAAAAAAATTTCAACAAGCCTTTTTTGTCTTCAGGTGCCTTCTGATTGAATAGAAAAGTGTATATGCATTGCATCCTTTGTGCTATCAGGACCATGTCAAGAATTGTAGCTCTTATGCACTAAGTGGACCAGGCTAGATATGCCTAGGGAGAACTCAGGTGTGATATAATGACCCCAACATACCGAGAATCTAACCATAAATGCTTCTACGGTCCCGAACCTTAATCCGAGAATCATAGCCTGCAAAAGAAGAGTAAGAAGGTTTGAAAAGCCATTGAAGTTTACCCAGTTATTGAGGCAGGTTCAATGCCTGTTGTATTGGATGTATCAGATGGATGCGGGGCATTGAGAGGGTGTAAAATTACCACTTTCTTCCCCTAAGGTAGCTAAGATATACATCTATGTGTTTCAGGGAGGAAGGATAGCAGGTACAACATATATGACATGGTTACCCAGCAGCATTTGTGAGCAAGTGTGATTCCTGTGAATGCTTGGAACACGGTGGAAAAGAAATTAATAGAGTAGAGCAGATTGTTCAAGGCTGAATTATTTTTTCAACAAATAGAGGCCAAGTAGATTTCTTTGGGACAAAATTGTTCTGGGTTTGTGGTACAATTTTCAGAGGTTGTTCATGCCAAAGAAAGAGACCAAATTATCCTCTATTTCTAATTGAGATTCATTACAATTATTCCATATCTTTGCACAGAAAGATGAGGGTGATTTATTGTCTTTTGAAGGTTGATTTGTGGCATATGTGACTGAGTTTAATTTCTGGGTAATGGTTGTATATTGCAGCGTCCTATGGGCTAAGCATTTGATGGTGTGAAGGGTACATACTATGTACAATAGACTGAATACAAATCAGATTTTGTAAACTGAAAAGGAGCAAATCTTACCTGCTATTGAAGACTGAATTTTTGAGTTGAAGTGTGCCTAAAATTTCTACCTATAGCAGCTTATCCTTTGTGTACATGGGCAATGTTTCTATTTAAGACAGTGCTGGAGCTTGAACATTTGTATTGGAAGCCATGCATACTAGGTTTTTGCGTACTTCTGTGCATTATAACTTGGCTATATCATTATGAATTGAATCTAATGTTGTTGGTGTGTATTTCTGCGTTTATCGTCATTCTTGGCGGCCACCCTGCATCTATGTGTAGCAGCAAGTTCCTCTCCTCCTTGCTATCGGTAAGCAAGCCTAGCAATTCATTATTTAAATTTTAAACAAAAGATGGAATTTCCCGCTATTTACGCATGAATATAGGGCCTTGTAATATAGGGCCTTGGGTGTGAAAAAACAGGTGTTGATAATAAGCTTACTTACGATTGCAAGTTAGAGAAGGTAGTAGGCTCAGAGGTAAGCTTACTATTGAATGGCCAGATACGACCAGATTTTTCTCTCAATGGCCAACCTACCCCAGGAATATTCGTAGGGTATGGGCAGTTCTATGCAGAGGAGGGCAACAAATCCGGCGAAAAATCTGAGGAGATAGGAACGAAGAACTTTTTGTGTGGTGACAGAGCCAACAACATTCAAAGAAGAATTTGATCTTCAATTGAGGAAGCGCTACAATAGTCGCCTTCTGCAACATCAAAAAAGGTAACTCCTCGAGCACACAGACTACAAAGTTATGACGATGCCCTTACCTGAGAAGGATCGTTGTGCCCTTACCTAAGAAGGATTGCTGGACGCACACAGACTTCTTGAAACTTGTAAAAAACTTCGTATAAAGGAAGCGTTGTCACAGAGGTATAAGAAAGTTGTGACAAGAAATTTGTGACATTGTCACAAAGGTATAAGAAAGTTGTGACAAGAAAGATGTGACAGAACCGTGCGCTGCAGTTTACGAAGCCCTTACGAAGGGCTTATTCTCACAAAGAGAGAGGTGAAGAAGAAAGCCAATGCCAAAGAGGAAGGTTGCTCTGCATGGTTGTACAAGTTGCACGCTTGTACATGGGGCAGTTGTACAAGGCCATAGAAATAAATTATTTTTTTAAAAAGAGGGAGGGACAAGGGGCAAGCGGACAATATGAACAATATTCAATTTCATGCAAACACTTAGCATTTGAAACCAATGCTAGCATTAGTTTCATGGGAAAAAATAACAACAAAACATATGCACTTTAATATATAGTTATAGCCTCTTCGCCTAGGGAATAATATGAAAAAATAAAAACTTTTCTCAATACACGATAGACCTAAAAACTATAGCCTAGTTGTCAAATTAACTAATGTTAAACTATCTTTTCCGATTACTATAGTCCCATGCCATAAGGCAGGGACTAAAAAGACATTATAAAATTGATACAAGAAGTTAAGTCAAGTTAACATATACATCTTTCTCCTAACATATACATCTTTCTCCTAACATATATCTCAAGTGGTTCTATCATCTTTCTCCTAACATGCATCTCAAGTGATTTTATATATGATTAATCTATCTTATATAGTCCATTTTGAATATATAGTTTTAATATTTATAAATATAATTATCATGGGAGAAAATAACAACAAAACATATGCACTTTAATATATAGCTATAGCCTCTTCGCCTCGAGAATAAGATGAAAAAATAAAAACTTTGCTCAATACACGATAGACCTAAAAACTATAGCCTAGTTGTCATATTAACTAATGTTAAACCATCTTTTCCGATTACTATAGTCCCATGCCATATGGCAGGGACTAAAAAAACATTATAAAATTGATACAAGAAGTTAAGTCAAGTTAACATATACATATTTCTCCTAACATATATCTCAAGTGGTTCTATCACCTTTCTCCTAACATGCATCTCAAGTGATTTTATATATAATTAATCTATCTTATAGGGTCCATTTTGAATATATATTTTGAATATTTATAAATCTAATTATTTTGATTGATATTGTTAATATTTATAAACTGAATTGTTTTTTATCATTAACTTACATGTACTCATGACAATTTCTACATTAATCTTCCTATACGCACTTGCAAGTTAACCATACTTATTGCTATCATCCACTTAACAAACATGGCATACACAAATATAAATATATTAATCAATATAAATGTGACTTCTCGACTCTATATACGCGTGACAATTTCTCCATCCGTTTTCTAAGATTCATTTACAATTTACCAAATAAATATAAATGTAACACGATACAAAATACTTAAAAATATAAAAACTTACCATGTAAAAAAATTATTCAAATACTATTTAACATATGAACATGTGACTTCTCCATGGGGCAGGAAAGGTTTATATAATATCTCAGTTGTTAATTTATTATTATAAAAATAAAAAAATAAAAAAATTAACTACTTTGTAAGAAAAAAAAAATTTTGTCTAATTAAAATTTCCCCACATCTATAACTTGTTCCAAATGACAATTCAGATTAAAAAAATAATATTGGTGGTTAATGATAATTAAAAAATAAAAATTTGTTTAGTAATTTAACTATAGTATATTTAAAAAAATTATATATTCAATTTAATTGGTGGGAGTTTAATTTTTTTAAATCTTAAAGTTTTTTTCGAATATTTGTTTAATTGATTTTGTTAAAACCATATAAAAATCTATTAGAATTACAAATTTGAGATATGTGATGATGTTTCAAAGTTAAACTGATTTATATAATAAAAATACATTTTAAACAACCAAAAATCACAATCTAGTCCACAATTCCAATATTATAATAATAATACATATCCAATTGCATACTTATCTATCTACGAATGAGTTCAAGAAAGCAAAGTCACTTATATTTGATGGAGAAATGAAGAAGTCACATGATGCAAAAGCATGGTTACTTGGGATGAATAAGTTCTTTCGGTTGCATGATTACTTAGAGAACATGAAGGCTAGAATAGTTACGTTCAGTCTTAAAGGTAAAGCATATATTTGGTGGGAAGATGTAAAGAACGTCAGAGGCATTTGGGAAGAGGATTTGATTTGGAGTGAGTTCGAGAGACTTTTCAGGAAGAAGTATCTATTTGAGAGATACTATGATGACAAGGAAAATGAATTCTATGAGTTGAAGATGAGATCTATGATCGATGAGGAGTACACTAGCAAGTTCTTGGAGTTGTTGAGGTATGTTCCTTATCTGAAAGAGGAGAAAGAAAATATTTAGAGATTCATCAGTGGTTTTCTGGTAGCATTCAAGGATGGGATTGAGTTTGATGAGCCTAGATCGTTGGAGGAAGCCATCAAAAAAATGAAGCATTGTTATGAGAAATCAAAGTGCAGGTCTGAGACTAAGCAAGATTGGAAGGGTAATGATAATGATAAAGGGAAATGGGATAAGAAGTTAACTAAACCTCAAGACACAGGTAACAAAGAGAATATAGAATCGCTTAAGAAGTTCAATGTAGCTAACAAAGGATAGGGATTTCAGTCTAAGGAGCAGAACAAGGGTGATGGAAGGAAGCCTTTATAGTGTTGGAATTGTGGCAAGGATCATAAATTTCCACAACATTAGGGTGGAAGACTGCATATTTACAGTGCTCACGAATCACATATAATGGGGGATGTTGGATAGAGTATTCCACATATTTATGCAGTGTTGGATAATAGGCAGGCTGATCACCATGCATCTATTATTGAGATGGATGGTAATATTTGTGATCAAGTTGTTTATGTTTTTATTGACCCTATATCTAATTATAGTTATGTTAATCCTGACCTAGTGGATAAGTGTGGTTTGAATAAAGAAGTACATGTAGAATCTTAGTTAGTGTAGTTTCCTACAGGTACAAAGAAAAGAGTCCATCATTGGGTAAGAGCTTGTGCGTTTGAGTTAAATGGTATGCCTACATCAGCACATCTAAATTTACTTTCGTTGGGATCATACAGTCTGTTGTTGGTTATGGATTGGTTATATCTTCATAGGACTAAGGTGGACTACTATGATAAGGATATTGAGTGCTTGAATGAAAATGGGGAACATAAATCTTGCAGGGTAAGAATAAGGCTACCTCAATTCGAATGGTCACATCTATGCAGGCAAAGTGCAGTCGTGGGAAAGGGTGTGTGTTATTTGCAGTGCATACCTCCAGTGATAAAGGTAAGGATGTTGAGGATACAGAGTTCTTGAACATGTACCTGGTCTTGTAGCAATTTGAGGATGTATTTACAATAGATAGCTCCGAGTTACCGCCTCACATGGAAGTGGAATTTTCTATTGAGTTGATGCCTAGAGCAACACCAACATAAAAGGAACCTTATAGGATGAGAACTCCCTAGTTAGTAGAATTGAAGCTACAATTGAAGGAAATTCTTGAAAAAGGATACATTAGGCCAATTGTGTCACCTTGGGCTGCACCATTATTGTTTTTCAAGGAGAAGGATGGTACTCTCAGGCTATGCATTGATTACAAGAAGTTGAACAAGGCTACCATTAAGAATAGGTATCCATTGTTGAGGATCAATGACTTGTTTGACTAGTTGAAGAGAACAACAATGTTCTCGAAGATTGACTTGAGATCGGGATGCCATCAAGTACACATCAAAGAGGATGACATTTACAAGAATTATTTCCAGACCAGGTATGGGCATTATGAGTTCAATGTATTTCTATTTGGTTTGACTAATGCTCCAACTACTTTTATGTGCTTGATGAATAGTGTATTGCATCCTTATCTGGAAAAGTTTGTTATTATATTCATTGATGATATATTGATATATTCTAAGAATGATAAATAACATGCCAAACACTTAGCAACAATATTGAGATTTCTAAGAGAGCATCAGTTGTATGCCATGCTTAGCAAATGCAGTTTCTTTCAAACATAGGTACATTATATGGGGCATGTAGTTTCGAAGGAAGAAATAGCAGTGGATCTGGAAAATATAAAACCCATCATGGAATGAGAAACTCCTAGGAATGTGGATGAGGTTAGATCATTCCTGGGACTATGTAATGTTCCTAAATTAGCTTCAGCTAATTGGAACATTAATTTTTCCTTGTTTATTTTTGCATTTCATGATTGAGGAATAAGATGTAAAGGAGGACTTGAAAAACTCCTTAAATCAAAGAATAAATACATGCCCAATATTAAAAGGGATAAATTTGGGCCTTTGTAATAAAATCCACTTGTGTGTGAAACAGGACTGAGACATTTGATTGGGTCAACAGGACCAAATCCCAGTTCTGTCCAGATTCATTGAACCTCCTAGACAAACTGTGCAGTTCTAGAAGGAGGACATCAGTGTGAAAAGGGGCAATTCATTTGAGGTGGTTTAGGGTTTGTGCACACCTTCAAGTTATAAAAAGGAGGAGAGGGCTCATGTAAAGGCTATTGAAGGATTTTCAAAATAGAGGTTGCTTGAGCAACTCTAGCTCTCTTGGCTGTTTAACCTAAGGGAAGAGGATTTCCTGTTTAGGAATCCTCCCTCCTTCCTTGAGTAGCTCTTGAAGAGGATTGTATTGAAATGAGCCACTATCAAGTTGAAGACCAAGCTCCATCTCTATTAGTAGCGCTGATCCTGTTGAAGATTTTGCAGCTGCTTGAGTTGCAGCAAGTGGTATCCTAGATTTGCAGAGATCTAGTGTTTTGGAGGAGTTCTCTCTCAAGGAGGGTGTCTTGTGACCACCCGAAAGAGGATCTATCTCTTATTTTGTATTCAAATCTGTATTTTATAGCATTTGCTTCATTTCTCTAGAGCTATTGCGTAGTCCCTCTCATGAAATACGTTTTTTGCATTAGGGTTTAATGTAAATTTGATTTCTGTGCAATAGAAGATCTCCAGTGATTGAGGCTTGCCTCTCGCTTTGTAAATATTTAAAGTAGCTATCGTTATAAGCTATTTCAGATCTGATCTCTATTATAATAAATTCATCTTCAGAAATTATGAGTATTCTGTAGTTCTGTAGCTTATAAGTCAGATCTACACTTATTCATGCATTATTTTGACGAAATCCCAAGGGGATCTGATAGAGGACGTTGAGTAGTTTCCAAATCTGGTATGGATCTGATTTTTCAGCCATAGATCTATCATAGATCTGAGTTTTCACTTACAGCAGCTGAATCTCCTGAAAACTAACGCTGTAATAGTCTGCAGTCTTTTTCTATGTGTTGCAGCAACTCATTTTGGGGGTTTTCCTTCATATAAATGTATGTTTTCCCTTGCATAAGCCATATGAATATTATTCTGAACCTGCATACTGAAATTTATGCATAAACTCAGCCAAGCCCTTCAGAAATTACCCTATCCATGCTTCAGCAACTTTCTGCATAATTTAGGTCATGGGAAATCAAGGTTTTTCTTGACTAGTCGCGAAGGAGGAATTGTTTAACATAGAAAAACTTATTTTTTTAAGCTGAAATTTTTCATGTGAGTCCCTATTAACCTAATATAACATATTCCAGAACCTTCACCCTTCATTTTACGCAAATTTATGTATACACCTATTTTAGTGCATAAAAAGCTGCTTTTCCCCATATTTCTGATGTTAAAAGCTGAGTAAAGAGTGTTGATGTACTTTATATTGGTTGCTAAGTGTTATCAAGCACATTATATGGTATCTTAAGCCTTCATACTTGAAAAATTCATTTTTTAGTCATGATTTGCTGAGTGAACCCTTTTGGGATATTACCTCTCGACAAGAGTCTATGGAAAGAGTCTGAAAAGGGACAGATAGCCTCTGGGTCTCACAATTCCTTGAGAAGGTGACATATCTGGTAAATTCCCCTTCATTCAATCTCTGGTTTATATCAGATTATTGATTTTTAATGTCTTGAAAAGGAATATCTCACTGATACTAGATTGTAGGAGATCTGTTTAGTGCATCTAAACCCATTTTTTTCTGCTGAAATCCCACATATCAGTCCCACACAGCATACACAAGAGGAACCAAGCATTTTTTTTCATTTTCTTTGCATATTTTTCCTTATACATCATTCCTATTAAGCAGCTGGGCAAGATTCCTGAAAAAGGAACATTACAGTGGTATCAGAGCTCCTTTCTTGGCTCATCCTGTGGCTTTCAAAGCCCAAGAAAGAAAGAGAACAATGATGGAGAGGATGAGACTACTTTCATCCATTTTTAGATCAGAAAAGGGCCTCTCCAAGGAGGTTCAACCAATGGAAGAAGAAGGGTGCAGTGAAACTCCAAGAGGGTTTCAAAGCAGAAGAAGCTACAGTGAAATTCCTAGAGAATTTTAGGAAGATGAAGGAGTACCCAATACTTCTTATGATGTGTGTGAGAATTCAGCCACACAATCTAATTTACAATGTTTTCACATCCCCACTTTCTTGCTAAGAGAAAGAGGAGAAGAAGAAGGAATGATAGAAAAAAGAGATTCCCCCACTCTTTTTCTAGACCTTGAAGGATATTCAAGAAAATCTCAAGGATGTTGAGGGGGTAGAGACTTGTACCAGCGCTGGCACAACCTTGGAGCAGCAGCCTTCATGTTCAATGGAGGAATACTACACAGTTGCAGTAGAAGTTCTTGCTTCTACATTTCACCAAGGTATGGTCAAGAATTCATCTGTTTTCATTTCAGCCCATTGCATGGAGAGATCTAAATTTCTATGTGTTGTTGATCTAGAACAATAGAGTTGCACTGCGTTGTGCAAGAGCAGTAAGGGAGGAATAAGATCTTCCCTTGGAGATATCAAAGGGGCTGCATTTCAAAATCCCTTGAGAAGGAGAAGGTGCAAAAGCATGAGGATACCGAGAGAAGATGGGGAAGAGGGCCAATCTCATTCCTATATATTGGAGAAGGTTGATGCACCTAAAGAGGTGATTGGATTGCACAGTGGAAGAATGGAGCGTTTTCTCCATTCATGTATTTAGCCACCACTAGATGATGTCTCATTTCATGGAGACATTGCACCAAGAAGGCAACTTGATCAGCAAGAAGAGGTGAATGCTTCACATGGTAAGGCATTGCCCATTAATTTCAGAGAAGTGGAGACCTTGGGAGGTCTTGATGTAGCGCTGAGAGTCTTGGGTAGGCTCAAGGAGGAGAGAAGCAGTCTCTCAACATCATCCACACCCACTCTCATTTCATTTTGCGCTATGGCAGGAAAAGCAGGGGAAGGATAGCAGCCTTCCCACATCTACATTTGGCATGAGAGCTATGCATGCACATGACTCTTGGGAATAGTTATTATAGTCTTCTCTCTTCTCTTTGAGAATGAAGGAGGATCATCTATGAGATGCTCCCATTGCATGAGCAAAACTTGTGGTAAGGGTGTTGATTATTTTGATTCATCTCATGTATACATGCATCCCTTAACCACATATGTGCAGGATGTTGCTCCAAGGAGGAGCATTCTTACTTTGAGGTTGCATGGTCTACTTGAGGCCATGAGCAATGTTGATATCCACTCCCTAAGAGGACTTGGGGAGGAATTTTTCTTTGGAGGAAATGCTCACATTGCCTCATCCATCATTTATTTCCTCCAAGCTTATGAAGAGATTGGGGCATCATGCAAGTGGTTGGAAGACCACATTTTTCAGCAAACTCTATTGCAGTTGAGGTCCAAACTGCGTTGGTTGCATATGAGGGATCATTGCCCTTCACATTTGTTGCATATGGTAGCCAACATGAATTCTATTCTTGCTCCCTATGTTGCTGATATTTCTATTTTTATGAGGAGCATATGTGGGAGAGGAGGAATGATACATGGATGAATGTATCCATTGGGAATGCACTCTCCCATATTCAATTGAATTTCAAGAAGAGGAGGGAACTTTTTGTGGCTGCTGCATGGTACATTGTATCTTCTTCTACAAAGGGTCATGTATTGAGTTTGTATCATGAAGGGGAGCCTCTCACATGGGAGGAATTAGAGCAAGACATGTTTTTCTTGATCTCCATTCAGCCAACACTTATTTTCCTCTATCATTTCCAAGCTTTGAAGAAGCTTATTTCAGCAAGCAAGTGGTGGGATGGCCACTTATGGTATCATGAATTGAGGCAGCAAGATGATGGATAGCGCTGGTCTCAAGGGAGGGACTATTGTCACCATCCAACACATCATATGGCAGCTAGCATGATCTTAATCATGATTCCACATGCCTGAATATGTTCTTATTCTTTGGAACATGGTTGGAGGAGAGATACATTTGTGGAATGTGTCCTTGGGGAAAGGAGTTTCCCACATTCTTTGCACTACATGTTCTAGGGGGAGCATGGGAGGCCATATGGCCACTATAGCACATTACTTGTCTCTTTATGATGTGGACCATATGATTTTTGGTAGCACTTGGAGCATGCCTCTCGTGGGCATTTGGGAGGAGCTTCACTATGAGTTACCACGCTGGAAGGTAATTCATTTCATTTGGGTGATAGCATGGAGGTGGAAGACCTTCATTGATGGTGGAATTCCCCATTATGACCATCACTTATATATTGATGAGGCCATGGATCAACAAGAAGGTTTCCATATAGACCTTCATTTACTTCATGATGAGAGCTATTTGGTTTATCTACCAAAGGCCACTTTGCACACTTGGGAGGAACCATTGGGAGATGGAATTATTGTAGAAAATTTGAAGCAATGGTGGAGACTCTTGAAGGAGGAGGCCACAAGAAGAAGGGGGGAGATTTTGCAGCACCCTTGCAGTTGCTTGAGGACAAGCAACATTTGGGAGGGGGAGACTGTAATGTTCCTAAATTAGCTTCAGCTAATTGGAACATTAATTTTGCCTTGTTTATTTTTTTCATTTCATGATTGAGGAATAAGATGTAAAGGAGGACATGAAAAACTCCTTAAATCAAAGAATAAATACATGCCCAATATGAAAAGGGATAAATCTGGGCCTTTGTAATAAAATCCACTTGTGTGTGAAATAGGACTGAGACATTTGATTGGGTCAACAGGACCAAATCCCAGTTTTGTCCAAATTCATTGAACCTCCTAGACAAACTGCACAGTTCTAGAAGGAGAACATCATTGTGAAAAGGGGAAATTCATTTGAGGTGGTTTAGGGTTTGTGCACACCTTCAAGTTATAAAAAGGAGGAGAGGGCTCATGTAAAGGTTGTTGAAGGATTTTTGAAATAGAGGTTGCTTGAGAAACTCTAGCTCTCTTGGTTGTTTAGCCTAAGGGAAGAGGATTTCCTGTTTAGGAATCCTCCCTCCTTCCTTGAGTATCTCTTGGAGGAGATTGTACTAAAATGAGCCACTATTAGGTTGAAGACCAAGCTCCATCTCATTTAGCAACACTAATCCTGTTGAGGGTTTTGCAGCTGCTTGAGTTGCAGTAAGTGGTATCCTAGATCTGCAGAGATCTAATGTTTTGGAGGAGTTCTCTCTTAAGGAGGGTGTCTTGTGACCACCCAAAAGAGGATCTATCTCTTATTTTGTATTCAGATCTGTATTTTATAGCATTTTCTTCATTTCTCTAGAGCTACTATGTAGTCCCTCTCATGAACTGTGTTTTATGCATTGGGGTTTAATGTAAATTTCATTTCTATGCAATAGAAGATCTCCAGTGATTGAGGCTTGCCTCTCACTTTGTAAATCTTTAAAGTAGCTACTGTTCTAAGCTATTTCAGATTTGATATCTGTTATAATAAATTCATCTTCAGAAATTCTGAGTATTCTGCAGTTTTGTAGCTTATAAGTAAGATCTACACTTATTCATGCATTATTTTGATGAAATCCCAAGGGGATCTGATAGAGGAGGTTGAGTAGTTTCCAGATCTGGTATGGATCTGATGTTTCAGACATATATCTATCATAGATCTGATTTTTCACTTACAGCAGCTGAATCTCCTAAAAACTAACGCTGTAATAGTCTGCAGTCTTTTTCTATGTGTTGCAGCAACTCATTTTGGGGGTTTTTCTTCATATAAATGTATGTTTTCCCTTGCATAGGCCATATGAATATTATTTTGAACCTGCATACTAAAATTTCTACATAAACTCAGCCAAGCCCTTCATAAATTACGCTATCCATGCTTCAGCAACTTTCTGCATAATTTAGGTCATGGGAAATCAGGGTTTTTCTTGAATAGTCGAGAAGGAGGAACTGTTTAACATAGAAAAAATTATTTTTTTAAGATGAAATTTTTTATGTGAGTCTATATTAACCTAATATAACATATTCTAGAACCTTGACCCTTAATTTTACGCATATTTCTGTATACATCTATTTTAGTGCATAAAAAGCTGCTTTTCCCCATCTTTCTGATGTTAAAAGTTGAGTAAAGAGTGTTGATGTACTTTCTATTGGTTTTTGAGCGTTCTCAAACACATTTTATGGTATTTTAAGCCATCATACCTTAAAAATTCATTTTTTCAGGCATGATTTGTTGAGTAAACCCTTTTGCGATATTACTTCTCAACACGAGTCTATGGATAGAGTCTAAAAAGGGCCAAATAGCCTCCGGGTCTCACACTTCCTTGAGAATGTGACATATTCGGTAAATTCCCCTTCATTCAATCTCTGGTTTAGATCAGGTTGTTGATTGTTAATGTCTTGACGAGGAATATCTCACTGATACCAGTTTGTGGGAGATCTGTTTAGTGCATATAAACCCATTTTTTTTTGCTGAAATCCCACATATCAGTCCCAAACAGCATACACAAGAGGAACCAAGCCTTGGTCTAAATTTTCTTTGCATATTTTTTCTTATACAACGTTCCTATTAAGCAGCTGGCCAAGATTCCTGAAATAGGAACATTACAGACTAGCAGGCTATTGCAGGAGATTCATTGGTAACTTCCCACGAATTTCATATCCTATTACCTCCTTGTAGTGAAAAGGGAAGAAATTTGAATGGACAGAGTAACATGCAACAAGTTTTGAGCAGTTGATTTAGTTGTTGACAAGTGCTCCAGTTCTAAAAATTGCAGATTCAGATAAGGAGTTTGTTGTAAGTAAAGGTTCTTGCAAGAGAGGACTTCATGGGGTTATAATGTAGGAAGGGCAGGAAGTATACTACGAATCAAGAAAACAAAATGAGCATGAGTAGAAATATGAGACACATGATCTTGAGTTGGTAGCGATCATCCATGCTTTGAATATGTAGAGACACTATATTCTTGGTAGGAGGTTCATCTTGATGAGTGATCACAGTGGATTGAGATAATTATTTGACTAACCAAATTTGAATTCCAATCATGCTAGGTGGTTGGCCATGATCAATGAGTTTAACTTTTAGATTCGGTACATTAAGGGAAAAGAGAACAAGGTTGCAAATTCTCTTAGCACAAGGGTAGATGTAAATCAAATAGCAGATATGAGTTCATATGGGACAGACTTACATGGTCAGATATTGCAGATAGGATAGCACGATGACAGGTATAGGTATCTTAGGCACAGGTTACAACATGGTACAGGTGAATAGGATGGATATTATCATCTCACAGAAGATAGTTTGGTCAGATTTAGGGACAGGATATATATATCAGACAACAGTGAGCTCAAGAAGGTTATCTTGAGGGAATTTCATGCTAAGTCATATTCAGGTCACCTGGGATATCAGAAAACATTGACAGTTGTGAAGAAGTTCTACTATTGGCCGAATGTGAAGAAGGAAGTGGCTGAGTTTGTGGCTATGTTCTTGGATTTTCAACTTATGAAAGGAGAGTGTACACATCTAGGTGGTTTACTACAACTAATTCAGATTCAATAATGGAAATGGGAGGTAATTTCCATGGATTTCATCACACATTTTCTGAGGACATCTTGAAAGCATGATTCCATTATGGTTTTGGTGGAAAGGTTGACAAAGGTAGCACACTTCATTCCAGCGAAGTCTAATAATTCGGCTAGTGAGGTAACACAAATATTCATCAGGGATATAGTGATGTTGCATGGTTTTCCAAAGAATATTGTATCTGACAGAGATACCGAGTTCACTTCCAAGTTCTGGAAAGAGTGTTATTATGAATCTTTCATCATAAAAGATCACTTTAGCTACGCATAACAAATATCCCTAACATCGATTATGGCTGCAGAATATCTTTAAGTTTGCTGCACAAATTCAGATCTAAGCACAAAAGATATTAAGCAGATAAAATATAACATGGCTCCATGAATCCAACAGACAAGACAAGAACAATGTATTTAAAAGAATTTTATATTATATTAAAGAATGGGGCACCTGAGAGGAAAACAAGAAAGGTGTTTTCTGGTTCTTCTCAGTGGGATGGGTTCTTGAAAGTCCTTAGTGTTTCAGATCTAACATTCCTCTCTCTTATTGGTGTAGAAAACTAGAGAAACATAGAACTCAATGGGAGTTCACAAAGCTACAAATGGAAAAATGGTGACCAAGAGTAGATCCAGAGTGATCTAATGCAATGAAGGTGACTAATGAATGGGGAAAACCCTCCTATTTATAACAAAATATTGGGGCGGCCTAGAACTCGGTGCATGAATAAAATATTATTAATCGAATTCTAGAAGCACCCTGTAGGAATATTTTACTATATTTGTTGGAGGGAAAAGGATTCTTGACTTGGGTCAATTCCTTTATTTATAAATAATAAATAAATAAATGATTTATTTATCATTTTAGGGAAATGATGGGAATATAATTAAATAAATAATAGTTTATTTAATTATTTATGATGATTTAGTCAAATTTAACTAAGAATATTATTTAAATAATGATTTAAATAACTTATTCTTAGGAAATAATTAAATAAATAAGGATTTATTTAATTAAGTTCCTTGTTTTGGGTTAAATATGACCAGGAAATATAAACAAACAAGTTATTTTATATGGTGAAAGCAATTTTACTTAGGGTAAAATTGGTCTTACATGGTGTACTTGGGTTCATCTAATAATAATAGGTTAGATGACCAAAAAATGGTGTAACAGATTGCCCCCCAACGTACGAGTGTTAGGAGCAAATCGTATGACCGAAGTACATTGTAAGAACTCAATCACTAGACATCAAAAGGGAAGTGAGAGAGAGAAATGTAAGGTTGTTTGATGTTCTAAAGGACTAGACCCTAAGGAGACGAGACTTACAGGTGCAACAAGTCTCTAGTTTATGAAGTGGTACCTATGATAAAGGCGGCGGGGGAGGCATACCTATGCCCGCCGAGACAAAGTACAAAGAATAAGGCGCCCAGAAAACTACAGAACGCAATAATGAAGCATGTGCTGGTCTAAACATGAGCCAGATAAGTAACATGATGAATCTTACATACATGCGATGCCTGGAATAACCGTCAGGACTTATACAATAATATGGTAGTACATGAGATACAAATACACCCAAATGTCCCCTACACACGGGGAAGGGCTTACAAAATATAACAGATACGTGCGAATCGAAAAGGCGCTGCAAGCGACTGAGGCTGATATCATCAAATGAGAGGAGTTGCATCAAGGGCGGAAATGAAGAAGTCATCCGGGCATGTGGGGGGCTACCTGCAGGGCCACCCTCTCATGAGGGGTGAGACATCTCACACATGCCCAGGAATCACCAATAGTTGTTGCTGCGTCACTGGACCATCAAGTGTATATATCACGATCATGCTAGGAAGAGCTCGAACCCAGGTACACTGCCCCCTAGACCTGGCTTCTGGAGTAAATGAGCTGATGTCGACAGAAGTAGGTCCGCCATAGGTGAGGCAATAAGGGAACCCCAACTAAGGCATGAGGGAAAATAGTAGAGCGACGAACAAGTAGACACTGATGATGATGATTGAATGATGAAAGGTCCAAAGGGGACCTGAAAAAAACATGAGTACAAAATGGTAACTCATGACGGAAATCGACACAAACAAGAATAAATATGGAGGCCAAGCGATGCCCCAAGGAAAAGTGTTGTAAGTGAGGAAATCCGATTTGGAGAAGGGGGAAAGGAAAACTTCGTGGACAATAGGTGTCCTGGTGAAGTAGTGAATGATAAAAAAAAACATACGCTGGCTAAAACATGCATTTCGAGTGGGAAACACTAAGGGTAATATCTCTTAAGATAGAGTGCATTACGAGGATTAGGAAGGGGGTGGCCTTCAAAGTCCCCTAAAAGATAGGATCCTTTCCCAAGATCTTTACTGATGATGTAAGGACCTAGCCATAATGAGTCAAACTTCCCATGACCAAGGGTATCGTGGGCCTGGTCGTATACTAGAACAAGTTCACCTTCATGAAAGGTGCGAGGGTGTACTTTCCGGTCATACTGAGCTTTGGTGTGCTTTTTGGCCGCTTCAAGAGTTTGCAATGTAATACGATGGTCTTCAGAGGCACGCTCAAGCATGATAAGTCATTGTTCTAGAGGTTGGGTATCCGGGAGAAGTTCAACGGCTAAATGAAGGGAAGGAATTTCACATTCAATTGGTAAGACTGCCTCTTTGCCGAAGACAAGGTGGAAAAGAGTGAAATCGGTGGCGGTTTTAACATAAGTACGATAAGCCCACAAAGCAGGGAAGAGCATGAGATGCCAATTGGTTTTGTGCTTATTCACCATTCGTTGAAGCATGGTCTTAAGAATTTTGTTGACCGCTTCAACTTGGCCATTACCTTGGGGGTAGTAGGAAGATGAATACTGGTGCTCAAAACCCAATAGGGAGGACATCTCATGCCAAATCTGATCTTTGAAATGTCGGCCATGGTCTGAGACTAACTATTTTGGAACTCCGAATCGAGCAATGACATGGTTAAAGAAAAATAGGGCTGCAGTGGTTTCCGTATTATTGAACGTAGGCATAGCTTCGGCCCATTTAGTGAAATAGTCAACCACCACGATGATATATTTGTGGTTACCAGCAGATGGAGGTCGACATTCCATAAAGTCGATGGCCCATTTACAAAAAGGATCGGCTGTGACGATAGGATGGAGAGGAGCGGGAGGGGCTCGCGCCTTGGGGGCGAAATGTTGGCAATTGGAACAGTGTTTGACTACTTCAATGCAATCACTGAAGAGAGAAGGCCAAAAATACCCAGCACGCATGATTTTTTGGGCGGTGGCGAGGCCGAAGAGGTGGCCACCACAAGTGCCACTATGACAGGCATTGAGGACTTACTCGGCTTCAACGTGGGTGAGGCAACGCCGAAGGACAGTATCTACTCCGCGACGATAAAGGTCATTGCCAATTAGAAGGTAGCGAGAGGCTTGGTGTTGGATACGTCGTCGAGTAGCACGATCAATATGAAGGGCGAACTTTTGGGCTCGCAAGTAAGTAAGGATAGGTTTATGCACACGATGGACACCATTAAGTTGTAAGACAAGAAGCAGGGAATCTAAATGAACATGCAGATGGAGGATGTGATGAGAGAGGGCATCGGCTAAGAGACCACGAACTGCATCATATTCGGCCTGATTATTGGTGGCCTTACCAATGCAGACCCCATTTGCAAGAACCAGGGTATGCAAGGGGGTAAAGATGGCCCATGCTGCTGAAGCGAGATGGAGGGAATAACGACTTGCCCCATCGGCGTAGCCCAGATAAGGTGTGGACGAGAGGGCCGATGTAATAGTATCATAAGACAAGAAATGGGAGGGATGAGAAAAAGGATGGCAGCGTGAGTAGATGATAGACATCCATTGATGGCTACGGGAGGGAGCGGTCCGGGTAGGAAGTCTAGGACTCATAGATCGATGAGAGGGAGATGAATGAGAACTATGGGATGAAGAGAAGGCACTCAGGCTGCGATGGACATCAAAGATACGGATGGTATGATCGTGATTAGGATAGGGAATGGAAGGGTCAAGGAGACCATACGACGTTGCAAAGGTACCTAAATCATCAGCATGGGAAGAGATGCGCAGATACGGGTCATCACGGGGAATGACAGAAGAATAGGTAAAAAGATGGTCAAAATATGAAGAACCCGTGTCTAGAGGAGAATCAAGCAACATAGGTGGAGTGGGTTTAGAAGGAATGTACTTTGGGGAACGCGCGGATGATGATAGGTATAGAAGGGAAGCAGCAGGGTCCGACATCTCAACATCAGGAGGAGGAATGTCAATGGTAGCAGGGGGATCCTCGAGTAGACTGGACGCATATTGAGCAAGGATGGGAGAGGTGGATTGATTTTGTTCAACTTCGTACTCACGGATGACCTCTAAAGAGGCTCGGTAATGCGTGAGGTGAGGACAATGGTGAGAATAATGGCCATGGACACCACACAGAGCACAGGGTTTGTTGGTGCGAAGAGTCTTTGGGTTCTTGGCTACGGATGAGGAAGAAATAGAGGTTTCAGGGATCGTAGATTCAAGGAACGCGACTTTAACCATGGGTTGGATACGGGGCAACTCAGGACAAGTATGGGTGGGATGACCGATACCATCACAAAAGGCACAAGGCTTGGCGGGTGGGGGAGGGGTAGGGTCAGGTGCGGTGGCCTTATCATTGGATGCCCCCTTACGAGTTTTTCGTTTCTTGCCTCTAGCTGTCGCAGCATTAGGAGGGTTTTGCGAAGGGGCTAGGGGCACTGTGGTGGTGGAAGGAGCGAAGGGAAAAGGTTGCACTGGTGTCATGGCTATGTATGGTTTGGGGTGGCCTGGTGGGGTCTCGATTGGATGAGTAAGATACCATACGGGAATTCCCAAGGTTAAATTAGGGAGGGAAAGGGTGGCCATGACGGGGACCGAATAGATGTCGGGGGGCAGCCAAGGAAAGGTATTTGACCAGCGGGGTAATGACCAGGGGGGATGGCTCCCATATGGTGGAGACCAGAGGGAACTGACTCAGGAGGGTAGGGAGGTTTCTGAGTGTGATGGGAAGGGTCAGGTTAAAAAGGTTCGGTTGACTGAAGCGAAGGGCTACGAGCAGGAGACAGTGGACGAGATTGAGGTTGCTGACTAGCCGGAGCAGGCTGTGGAAGGCCAGCCTAAGACGATTGCATCATGCAAACATTTGCTAAGCTGGGGTTAGAGACAGGAGGAGGGGGAGGGCCAGGAAAAGTTCCAATCAAAGAGGAGTCTTTGTAGACACCAGGGGAAACACTGGTCAAAGAATCAACAATTGGTTTATTGGTGACAGTAGAGATGGTGGACTCAGGGGAGGTCTGAGATTTTGGTTCATGGTAGGTCAATTGGGCAATGGTGACAATCTTGCCATTATGAGGGAAAAACATCTTGCGGTGGACTGTGGATGGGACAGCTAACATGGCATAGGTGTAACTACGCCCCAAAAGGATGTTGTAGTCAAGAGGGGCGTCGATAACTTCAACATCGACACAAACAGTCTTGCCGGCAAGAGTGATAGGACAGTTACGGAATAGGCCAATGGGCTGGGAAGCATGGCCATCCCACGCGCGAAGGGTGATGGTGGAAGGGGCCAGTTCAGGGGATCCGAGTTGTTTCCAAACCGAAGCGGACATTACGCAGGTAGATGCCCCCTCATCAATAATACACCGAGAAACATTGGCGTTTTGGATTTTGACTGGGATTTGGAAAGAAACCAAAGGAGGAAGAGGGGGATGGTCTGACTAAGGGGTGTCGAAAACAATCAATTGGTCATCAGCAGGATCTACAGCGCCCATGGCAGATAGTAGAGCCCTCTTTTGAGAAGGACACAACTGGAGGAGTTCCAGTGTTGAAATGGCAGTAGGAGATTGGGCCAGATCATCTACTATGCTGTATGAATGGGCAGCCCGACCAGAGGCAGCATTTCGGCGTAATGGTCCCTTAGGAGGCTTGGAATGAACCTCAACTTTGGGCAGAGGGAGTTGCAAGGGACCATTGGGTGTCAATAGAGGCTCTGTAGGACCTGACGATGGAGACTCGGAGATAGATGGAATGGGAGGTGTGGAATACTGACGGAACCGAGTTTGAAGGTTGAGGTCGACGGTGAGAGGAGGGTCAGAGGCCATCATGAGAATCTGGTAATCAGATGAACCAGAAGGGGAAGGTTGAGTGGTTACCGGGGCATGAGGGGGTTGAGTGGCCACGAATCCTTGTTGAGGGAAAGGATCGGTAAACACAACGGGGTGAGAAGTAGCTGGGGTAGGAGGGACAACAGGGGAGGAGTGGTGTCCCCACACGGTGGCCTGAGACTCCCACATCTGTCGCATTTGTGGTAATAAGGGACAATCGTGAGTGTAGTGACCATAAACACCGCAACACGAATAGGGATTATTGGTGCGAAGTGGCCTGTTCGTCTTGGGCTAAGAGCCCTGTGACTGGTTGGCAGTGGTAGAGTCGATACTGGAAGGATTGGGTCCTCGGTTACCAGGAGCGGATTGGTTTCTTTTTCTCTTTCTTTGAGAAGGAAGAAAATTAGGTGCCCCCTGCTGTGCAAAGACTTGCCCTGGAGGGGGTAGTAAGTGCGGTTGCAGGGGTGGAAAAGGCAAGGGAGTGGGAGGTCCAAATGCTGGAGGAGCTGGGACACCAAGTTGCGGATACGGATAAGGGGCAGGGTGGGAAGCATTAAGGTAAGCAGGAGGGTGGGTAAAAGGAGGAGGCATGCCGTAGCCGGAATACATGCTACCTGGAGGGGAAAAAGTGCCGGAGGGGCTGGCCCCTAGAGGGAAACCATGGCCCGGAAGAGGTTGGGCAGAGGTATGTGACAGGGCTCCAACAATACCATCGGCAGAGTGAGATGCCCCCGAGGCATTAGGGCCACTGGGCTTGGGAAGGTCAGGAAGGACGGTATAAACATAACCAGATTGGGCATAGATAAGGTCATACTTCAAGGCTATTTGGAGGGCGGCTTCTTCGGTTTGGGGAAAATGGGATGCGACATCTTTGCCAATGGGAGGTAAAAGAGAGCGAAGGAACCAGTCCATGTAAACCCGATCTTCAAAGGGGGGAGCGCGACACAAGCTCCGTCTTCGCCGCCATTCCTGAACATGAGCAGAAAGGCGGGTCGAAGAGGATTGATGGAAAGAAGTTAAGAGTTCAGTGCCAGTGTCGTATCGGAGAGGGAGCTGGAAATAGGATAAAAAGGCTTGGGCAATGGTCGCAAAGGTGGTATGGGAAGAGGTGGATTGATCAACATACCATTTAGAAGCTTCTCCGGTAAGCGTGTGTTGGAACAAACGAAGACAAATGGATTCATCGGTGATGGAATTGGAGGAACACCACATGTGGAAAGATCAGATATGGTTAGAGGGATCTTCACTAGCAAGGCCTTCGAACTTGTTAATGTCAGAGGGGAGCTTGGTTGGCATAGCAGGCCAACTAACATCGTGGCGAATAGGATCATTAATCAGCTGATTGAAATCAGGGAGACTGAGGCCGGCCATATAAGGGAGCAATGGGGCAGTCGAGGTAGGTCCCATAGTGGTTCCACTGGAAATGGACCCAGCGGTAGAACTGGGGTTAGGGCTAGGTCCTGAACTAGACATGGTGAAGATAAAAGAGGGAGAACCAGAAGTAGGGGGAGAATCTGAACAATCAGAATAAGAGTCGGAGTGCGGACTCAGAGGAGGACTTACTTGATGACGACGGGAAGTAGGAAGTCGACCGATCAGAAACTGAGGGTGAAGGCCAAGAAGTTTCCGGGAGAAGCGCCTTGGGGGCGCAATGATGATGGGAATAAGAAAAATCGATAAGGGCAGGGAGGGACAAAATCAAGTGAGGTCAAGGGCGGAGAGGTGCAGTGACAATTGATTTTAAAGTCTTTTTCGGGCGGTGTTAACCAGGCTCTTCTTCACTTAGGGTCAGTGTGTGGTGTGCGTTAATTTTAATTTGTTTAAACCCAGACGTTTTGAGAGTAAAAGAAAAAGTGTGCTGTGTAACTGAAAATAAATCAGCAGTAAATAAAACTAAAAGAATAGAAAATTAAGAGCTACTAATGCATCAATCTAACCCAAGAAGGCGAGGCTCTCAAAACTAGTCTATAAGAGGGAAAAACTAGGCAACGCACACAAAAAGAGGCCAATAGATCTAAGGTCGAGAGGGACAGGGATCTAAAGGAGAAATCTTCTGAAAAGAGGTGCAGAAAACAGCAAAGAGGCAGAGGCAAGGTTGTTGCTAAAAAGGAGGAGATCAGCTAAAAATAGGAGGGACAATGAGGCGGCCCTAGAAATGAACCCAAACAAAACTAGATGAGGTTATTTGAAAGGGGGAAGAGCTGATCTAAAGAGATCTGAAACGAAGGTATCAGATCTGAAAGCAATAAGGATGAAACTCTGGGAATTCAGACTTCTGAAACAGAAAAAACTCTCCCTCCAAAAGTGGAGGGTGCTAGAGCCCTAAGGGGCAAGATTCCCACTTAGTGGAGTGAAAAAGATCAGAAACAGGTCTAAACGGGCGGAGACGGAGGCTGGAAAACCCTGACAGAAGCTTCAGACAAACCTAGAAAAAGTGTTGAAAAATTTGCAGAAAAAGTGCAGGTCGCAGGTTCTGACCTGTTTTCAGTCCAAGTCGCAGGTTTGGGGCAGAAAAGTGCATCCTCAAGCTCAGGGCGCACTTTTTGGGCCGATAAGTGTGACCTGCAGATCCGGCTCTTTCGGCAGCAGATTTCAGAAAAATTTGTCGTCTCAACTGCGGCTGATGTCTGTCACCTGCACAATAAGGCCAGAAACACACGGAAGTTAAAAATTTGACTATTTGAGGGTTTTAGAGGTGAAAATCACCATAAAAATAGGAAAAACAGGAAACTGAAGAGAAACCCTAGGGTCTGAAACAACTGGATATGCAGGAATAGATAAAACGACAACAGTCGTAAAATAAAACCCGTGTGGAGTCGCCAATTGTTAGTATGAATCTTTCGTTGTAAAAGATCACTTTAGCTACACATAACAAATAGCCCTAACATCGATTATGGCTGTAGAATATCTTTAAGTTTGCTGCACAAATTCAGATCTAAGCACAAAAGATATTAAGCAGATAAAATATAACATGGCTCCATGAATTTAACAGACAAGACAAGAACAATGTATTTAAAAGAATTTTATATTATATTAAAGAATGGGGCACCTGTGAGGAAAACAAGAAAGGTGTTTTCCGGTTCTCCTGAGTGGGATGGGTTCTTGAAAGTCCTCATTGTTTCATATCTAACATTCCTCTCTCTTATTGGTGTAGAAAACTAGAGAAACATAGAACTCAATGGGAGTTCACAAAGCAACAAATGGAAAAATGGTGACCAAGAGTAGATCCAGAGTGATCTAATGCAATAAAGGTGACTAATGAATGGGGAAAAACCTCCTATTTATAACAAAATATTGGGGCAGCCTAGAACTTGGTGCATGAATAAAATATTATTAATCGAATTCTAGAAGCACCCTTTAGGAATATTTTACTTATATTTGTTGGAGGGAAAAGGATTCTTGACTTGGGTCAATTCCTTTATTTATAAATAATAAATAAATAAATGATTTATTTATCATTTTAGGGAAATGATAGGAATATAATTAAATAAATAATGGTTTATTTAATTATTTATGGATGATTTAGTCAAATTTAACTAAGAATATTATTTAAATAATGATTTAAATAACTTATTCTTCGAAAATAATTAAATAAATAAGGATTTATTTAATTAAGTTCCTTGTTTTGGGTTAAATATGACCAGGAAATATAAACAAATAAGTTATTTTATATGGTGAAAGCAATTTTACTTAGGGTAAAATTGGTCTTACATGGTGTACTTGGGTTCATCTAATAATAATAGGTTAGATGACCAAAAAATGGTGTAACAAAGAGTTATTTGCATGTTTGGATAGAAAGTTGGCCTTCATTACAACTTATCATTCATAGACAAATCGACAGATGGAGAGGGCCAACAGGATTTTGGAGGGCATGTTGAGAATGTATGTTATGCATCAACAATGAAGGTGGGATGAGTACCTTCCACTGGTTGATTTTTCCTACAACAATGGGTATCAATATTCATTGAGGATGAGTCTATTTGAGGCACTTTATGGGTGGAGTTGTAATACTCCCATCAGTTGGAGTGATCTAGTGAATAGGGTATTAATTGGACTAGACATGTTGGTAGAGATGGAACAAGAAATGCAAGTTATCAAGAATAATTTAAAGGCATCACATGATAGAAAGAAGAGCTATGCATATCATCACAAGGTGTTTAAGGAGCTTCAGGTTGGGGAATAGGTGTACTTGCACATCAAGCCTAATAAGATCTCCTTGAGGATTGGATCATGTGCCAAGATGGCACCTCGGTATTGTGGGTCTTTCAAGATTATAGAGAGGAATGTACCAGTAGCGTACCAACTTCCACTTCCTCTGACAATGAAAGTCCATTTTTTTTCCATGTGTTATTGCTTAAGAACTATGTGAAAGATGTTAATCATGTGATTGACTAGTATGTATTGCAGGTGGAACTAGAAAGATAATTCTAGTTAGAACCTCAGTGCATTTTACAGCAAAATATGCTCATGCTTCAGAATCAAGAAATTGAGCAAGTTAAAGTGAAGTAGAAGCACTTTGGACCTGATGAAGCTACATGGAGATGGATGATCAAATTTGGGCTATGTATCCTTCTCTATTCAATGGTTGAGTGGATGTATTTTGGTATATTTTTTGGTGTTGTGTTTTGGTTATGTATATGTATAAGCGTATGTATGTAAATATTTCATCGACCTATGTTATAAAGCTCCAATAAGCGGTATTGTGTTCATGGTATATTGGTTATGTTTTCATCAGATGGATATTATGTAAATGTTGCATTAAGTTGTGTTATAAATCTCCATGGGAAGCATGTGTTTTTTTGGTTTTATAAGTGTCATTGAACACCGAGGATGGTGTTCCCCCAAGGGGGATGGTTCTGTAATAGCCCTGGTTAAAAGTTCATGTAATAAAGTTTATAAATGAAAAATAACACCAAGGTCATAGGATACATATTACACGATGAATGTTGGGAAAATACGTAGTGATGGGGAATCTCTTTTAATTAATAAATGGCTAAGGAAACTAGCAAAGGAAATGGAAAAGTCTTCGGAAAGAAAAAGTGGCATTAATTGGCATTTTATTTATGAAAATAAAGTAAATTAGGAGAAAAGGAAGGTGAAAGGTCACAAGTTGCATGTGATGAGTAAAATGAAGGAAAATAAGGGAAAATGAAGAAAATATAAGCCTCATTGATAAAAAGTCTTATGAGGATCAGTTCACATCCCTTGGTCAGTGTTAGCTTTTGTCAGTTCAGTCTTTGGCACTCTCATTCTCTTCTCTCTCTCACACACTTTTTAACACGTAGAGTTCTTGGAGCACTCTTGCGGGATTTTGGGCATACATTAGATTTGGATAAAGAAGGAAATGGAAAGAAACAAAGTGAAAGGGGACAAGGGGATCAAAAACTACAACTAGATTACTTTGCAGGTACCAAGTTACATGTATGATTTCCTTGCTAGTTTTGTCATGCATGGCATATGCATGTGGTTTTTTGGCTATGATCTGTCATTGGCGTGGAGGATTGCCTATATTGACAGTGGTTTTCCCTAGCCTTTCCATTTCCTTGATATCGATGGTGTTGTGGTTTTTCCCATTTGTTTTATGATTGGCGCTCATGTTACATATGGTTGTGGGTTGAGTTACTAGGTCCTCGAGCCTTGGTTGGACAAACGCTATGGAATCCCTGTAACATCTTGGGTTGAGTTACTATTCCTAGAACCATTGGTTGGAAAAGCACTCTAGATCCCTTGGTGGGTTAAGTTACTAACCTTGGAAGCCTTATTTGGACAAACGTTCTGGAGCCCAGCGACAGATGTGGGTTGAGTTACTAGTCCTGGAAGTCAGGTTGTAACAAAGGGTCTTGAGCCCTCAACAACTTTGGTAGAGACTAATCTGGTGATGGTTAGTGATGTCTAACTGTGAGGTGGAATCACTGGTTGATGGTTGAGGCGGTTTGGCCTCTGGGAGCCCTGATTTGGTTTTTCTTGGTTTGTTCCATGAGATCCCACATTCATGCTTGGAATATGGCATGAGGGTGATTGGTTGAAAGATAGATTTGGGTCAGCCCAATCTATGTTTAGGTGGTACATGGAAGTCCCTAACTTGGTTTCATTTTTCATATGTTAATAAGATCTCTTTTCCTATTTTATTTTATGGGTAAATGTACTTGTTATTATGTGTCTTTAATGGTTGTTATATCATTGATATTTTTCTGGCTATAAGCATGGTTTATGGCAGATTTGAGTTATGGATCCAATCATATTTTGGTTAGTAAATGAAATTTTAATGAATGCATGACCTAATAGATGATATTGCAGCTATTATGAGAGGCCATCAAACCTTCTTGATGATTCTCAGATAAATATGAGATCCCTATGTTCATATGTGTATTTATGACATGTACATTTCATGTTCACGATGTATTTGACGAAATGTATGTCATGGCTACGCTTGGTTAGGTAAAGTTATTTTCTAAGATTTTTGTGGAAGGATTTTTCCTTGTGTCATTCATGGTTTCAGAAAGTTTCATTAAGTTCTGGGCAAAGTTCTAGATCCTAGCCTAAAAAAGTGACTTAAATCTCACAATCGCACGCACGGAACTTGGTCAAAAATAATGCAGTCGCTCCCCTGTAGGCATCATGCATGCGACAATAGGGTTACAGACGAATTTCGGTAGTGTTGTTCCAGATTTTGGGAGACCAGGGCCCTGAAACAAATTTTTATATCCAAACTTGGGTACCTTGAAGGGTGCTTTATCCCTCGAGGGTCCTGTAACACTTGAGGGAAGACATTAAGGTTTTTTTCTTATCGATTCCACTTCCTTAAGGTGATCTAGGAGGTTGAATCATATCATAGTAACTCTTCTTCACATTTTTACCCTGATAAGATGGTAACTTGGGTAAATGTGGAAGGAGGTTGTTACAAAATCACTTCAATCATACACAATTTTCATACATATTATCTATTAAATATAGTGAATCTTCATGCATATCATATTGACACTATACTTCACACTTTATTTCCCTATTATACTTACATATCACTTAGTTTTATAAGTGACATGTGTGATTTCCATGCATGTTATCTATTTTCTCACATATCTACATCAATATAGGCATCAACATCTATCAACCATACACACATCTCTCATCATGTATTTAATAGTCAAGAAATTAGTGGATGGGGAAGATTAAAACAAGACACAATTAGATATATTCTCGTCATCCAACCTTGCATCCTCCTATTTTTAAAATAATAATGCCTATTGGTGTACATATAGATTGAGTTTCCATGGATGTTATTATGTTAAATAAATGTTTTTTGTGTAAAATCCCTATGACGGTACTTACTGTTGAGTTTTACCATTACACCAAAATCTGCATGCATCAATAAACTTCCAAAAAATAAAATTACCTTAAGTGAGTGGTTATCCCAACCTCCCCCCTCTGACGTAACTTGGGGGAATCAAACATGGCCCAGGTCTTTGATACCATGTTGAGGTTTTCCATTACACCAAAAGCTGCAAGAATTAGTAAACTTCCAAACCCATAATATTATCTTGAGAGGGTGGTTAGTCTCATGTTCTCAAGGTGGCGGTCAATCCACATGATCAATTCCTAGAGGTGTGGTAGTTAGTCCAACACTTACATAACCTATCATCCAATACAATTTTTTCACAAATTTACTTACCATATCACATAGGGAAATAGGTTAAATGGGACATAGGGACTTAGGGACATCAATAGAAAAGTGTGTAAAACTATCTTCATGGACACAAGGATGTTAGAATACAAGTGCAAAATACTCCCACCATGGAAGTAGAGGATGGACCATGAAATTACTTATTAGAATTTTACTCCTTAGTTTGAAATATGTCTAGAAAATATACAAGTTGACAACCTAATTGTAAATATGATCAATATCTTGCCATTGAGGTGTAGTTGTTTATATTACTCAAAGATGAACTATTCCCTCCCTTAAATTTTCATTAAACAGAGAAATACCGATCTAGGATCATTGGAGTAATGGTAACATGCCAAATTCAAAATAGAAGATTAAATATTTCATGTTGGGTTCAAGCCATTGTTCATGACCTTTCTTATAATTTTAATAAGCCTAACACCTTTTCTTTTCATTTTTCTCCTATGTAATGATTTTATTAATTTTTCCCTATAAATATGCCATCATGTTGTTTCTCTTCTCTTTAGATTCTCTGGATCACAAATTTAGGGCATCCAAGAGGGAATGGAGCATAGCCAACAAGTGGCTTTGCTCTATGTCCATTTGGATTCCCCAATTCTTCAATTAAGATAAAGATGCCCCTTTCTTTATATATGTGATTGAAACCTATATAATATGAAACATTTTGATACTCTTATACATATAATCTAAAGATTTACTATTTTGAAAATGAGAATCGTTGTGTGCCTCAAAAGACCTCATACTTAGAGGCAATAGTAAACAAGTTTTGAACTAAATGTTTCTCGGTTACATAATTAGTTGCTTAAATTCTTAAATATTGCAAAAGAAATTGCACTTGTTTGATATCTATCCATCAAAAGCACATTAATCATGGACACATTAAAGAATCTAATAATAGCTCAATTTTATTTGTGGATTTTTTGTTATTTACAATTATAAAATAATAGTTTTTATATGTATATGAAATTTTTTATTTACTTTATTAGTTCGAAAGTGACAAAGATGGATTACCTATTTAGGTTGTATGAATACTATAATCAAATATCAAAACATAAAAAATCTTTACCTGGAAATCAAAAGGAAAAATTAACCCATTCTAACCCCTCAATTTATATCATGTAACTCACTATTTAATTGTCTTGTTTAAAAGCACTTTTAGCACACATGATTCATATCACTAAAAAAGACATTATAAAATTGATACAAGAAGTTAAGTCAAGTCAACATATACATCTTTCTCCTAACATATATCTCAAGTGGTTCTATCATCTTTCTCTTAACATACATCTCAAGTGGTTCTATCATCTTTCTCCTAACATGCATCTCAAGTGGTTCTATCAATATCGCAAATCTTCTTGCATATATCATTAATCTATCTTATATAGTCAATTTTGAATATATATTTTTAGTATTTATAAATCTAAATATTTTGATTGATTATTTTTTATCATTAACTTAATGGTTTTTATATGTATATGTAATTTTTTTATTTACTTTATTAGTTCTAGAGTAAGAAAGATGGATTACCAATTTAGGTTGTACGAATACTATAATCAAATATCAAAATATCAAAAATATTTACTTGGAAATCAAAAGGAAAAATTAACCCATTCTATCCTCTCAATTTATCTCGGTAAGTAACTATTTAATTATCTTGTTTAAAAGCACTTTTAGCACACATGATTCATATCACTAAAAAGGACATTATAAAATTGATACAAGAAGTTAAGTCAAGTCAACATATACATCTTTCTCCTAACATATATCTCAAGTGGTTCTACCATCTTTCTCCTAACATACAGCTCAAGTGGTTCTATCATCTTTCTCCTAACATACATCTCAAGTGGTTCTATCAATATAATAAATTATCTTGCATATATCATTAATCTATCTTATATAGTCAATTTTGAATATATATTTTTAGTATTTATAAATCTAAATATTTTGATTGATATTGTTAATATTTATAAACTGAGTTATTTTTTATCATTAACTTAATAGTTTTTATATGTATATGTAATTTTTTTATTTACTTTATTAGTTTTAGAGTGACAAATATGGATTATGCATATGTAATTTTTTTATTTACTTTATTAGTTCTAGAGTGACAGAGATGGATTACCAATTTAGGTTATGCCAATACTATAATCAAATATGAAAATATGAAAAATCTTTACTTGGAAATGAAAGGGAAAAATTAACCCATTCTAACCCCTTAATTTATCTCATGTAACTAACTATTTAATTGTCTTGTTTAAAAGCACTTTTAGCACACATGATTCATATCACTAAAAAAGACATTAT